>PVJH01003637.1:0-138418 GCA_004026705.1 Nesogale talazaci | reverse complement strand
AGTCATATTACCTTCTCTTTCCAAATCTGCACCTATGGCCTCCTGGGGAGTTCCTTATAATAATTTGACTAAAGAACAGAAAAGTCATGCTTGGTTCACAGATGGCTCTGCATGATATGCAGGTGCTACTCGTAAGTGGACAGCAGCAGCGCTACAGCCCCTTTCTGGGATCTCCCTGAAAGACAGTGGTGAAGGAAAATCCTCCCAATGGGCAGAACTTCAAGCAGTGCACCTGGCCATTCAGTTCACCTACAAGGAAAAGTGGCCAGATGTGAGACTGTGTACTGATTCATGGGCTGTGGCTAATGGCTTGGCTGGATGGTCAGGGACTTGGAAGGAACATGATTGGAAGATTGGTGACAAGGAGGTGTGGGGAAGAGATATGTGGATGGATCTCTCTGAATGGGCCAAAAAAGTAAATGTAATTGTGTCTCACGTGAATGCTCATCAAAGGGTTACCTCTGAAGAAGAGAACTTTAACAATCAAGTAGATAAGATGACACGCACTGTGGAGACTGGCCCTCCTCTTTCCTCTGCCACTCCTGTTATTGCCCAATGGGCACATGAACAAAGTGGACATGGTGGCAGGGATGGAAGTTATGCTTGGGCACAGCAACATGGACTTCCACCCACCAAGGCTGACTTGGCCACAGACACTGCTGAGTGCCCTATTTGCCAGCAGCAGAAACCAACATTAAGTCCAAGGTATGGAACCATTCCTTGGGGAGATCAACCAGCAACTTGGTGGCAAGTTGATTATATAGGACCGCTCCCATCCTGGAGGGGGCAGCAATTTGTTCTGACTGGAATAGACATCTATTTTGGTTATGGATTTGCCTTCCTTGCACGCAATGCTTCTGCCCAAACCATCAATCGTGGACTTACGGAATGCCTCATCCACCAGCATGGCATCCCACATAGCATTGCTTCAGATGAAGGAATTCACTTTACAGCAAATTCAAAGTGGCAATGGGCCCATGCCCATGGAATCCACTGATCATATTATGTTTCTCATCATCCTGAAGCAGCTGGCTTGATAGAACGATGGGATGGACTCCTGAAGACACAACTGTGACGCAAACTACGTGGCAACAACTTGCGAGGCTGGGGCAGTGTTCTCCAGTAAGCTGTATATGCTTTAAACCAGCAGCCCATATATGGTGCTGTGTCTCCAATAGCCAGGATTCATGGGTCTGGGAACCAAGGGGTAGAAACTGGAGTGGCACCACTCACTATTACTCCTATTGACCCACTTACAGCATTTTTGCTTCCTGTCCCAGCAATGCTATGTTCTTCTGGACTGGAGGTCCTGGTCCCGAAGGAAGGAACTCTCCCACCTGGAAACACAGCACGGATTCCACTGAACTGGCAGCTGAGAATGCCCCCTGGCCACTTTGGGCTTCTTATGCCTTTGGATCAACAGATCAGGAAGGATGTCACTGTACTGAGTGGTGTGATTGATCGAGATTATCAAGAAGAAATTGGACTGGTGTTACATAGTGGGCGTAAAAAGGAATGTATCTGGAATCCAAGAGATCCCATAGGCCGACTCTTAGTGCTACCATGCCCTGTGATAAAAGTTAATGGTAAATTACAGCAATCCCATCATGACAGGACATGTAATGACCTGGACCCCTCAGGAATGAAGGTCTGGGTCACCCCGACCAGACAAAAAACCACAACCAGCTGGTGATTGCTGAGGGCAAAGGTAAAACACAATGGATAGTAGAAGAAGGTAGTTCTACCCACCAATTATGACCACGTGATCAATTGCAGAAGCGAGGTTTGTGATTGTTCATATATTTTCTGTTTAAGAGCTTATTGAATCTTTTCTTTCCTCATGTATGATATATCAGCTACAATTGGACTCAGTGTGTTCTCATTTATATGTATGATAGATGTTTGATGTTAAATATAAGTTTGATTTGATTGATGTCTAGAAATTCTATATGGGGAAAAATTGTGTACAGGTGCCATGTTGGCAAGGGGTGGATTGTGATGAGTAGGTTTGTTATGCCAACATGGTCACAGAAGATTGGTGGGTCTGTTGTGACGGCACGGCCAATGAACACACGGGATGAATTGAAGGGCAGAGATAGGAAGGGCTCGGTGAGTCCCGCCCTATCTCTTGCTTCTGGATCTTCAGACCAGAGAGCTGCCTTGTTCATCCTGTGCCTCAACCTCCAAGCAACACTACCCGTGGGACACCTAATCGTGGACTGTGTTGCTGTGAGTTGAGGATCTTTCAAGCCCTACTTCGCCATGCTCCTGGGATATACATCTCTTGAGCTGGGGACTGTCCGTCTCTGTCATCTGGCTGACTGTTGGCGACCTGTTCTGCTGTTTGCTGCCTGTGACCAGATAGCCTAGATTGCTCTACAGAGGGCTACTCAGCGGCCCTCAAGACTTGAAGAACTGCCAGTCTACTAGTTGCCTCATGCAAGTGAGTTGCACCGAGCAATCTATACTGCTTTATAGATAGTTAACTGTTTCTTTCTTATCATATATATAAATATATAAAAAGAATTACTAGTGTCCTGATTTTTATTTCTCTAAGAGAACCCTGCCTGACAAAGGACCTTATCAAAAATAAGTTGTCTGTATGCAGATATTTTTATTTCTGGGTTGTCAACTCTTTTCCATTTTTCTGAATATCTGCCATGATACCAGTACCACACTGTGTTGATCACTATGGCTATATCATTTGTGCTAAATTCAGGTAGAGCAAATCCTCTCCTTTGTCCTTTTTGAGGTGTTCTCTGCTAATTCTGGGCTTCTTCCCTGTCAATATGAAGTTAGTAATCAGTTTTTCAAATTCTTTAAGAAGGATGATGGTCTTTGTATATGAATAGCATTGAACTTACATAGTATCTTCGGCAGAACCGACATCTTTACTATATTGAGTCATCTGATACACGAGCATGAGATATTCTTCCTATTTGTTGAGGCCACTCTTGGTTGCTTGTAGTAGTATTCTATAGTTGTTCCCATATAAATATTTTGTGTTTTTAATCAGGTATAACTAGATATTTCAATTTGTTCTTGGCTATTATAGAGGATACTTTCATTTTAATTGGCTCTTCTGTGATTTTGTCTCATGTGTATAGTAATCCAAATAGATTTGTTTGTTGATCTTATATCCTGCCACACTGTCATATTCTTCTATCGCTTAGAACATTCACCTTCTAGATTTTGGGGGATTGTTGATATGTAAATCATATCATCTGCACATAATGATAGCTTTGCATCTTCCTTAACCAAGCTATTATCTTTGATGTCTTTTTTTTTTATCTTATGTTATTAGCTAAGACCTCCAGTATGATGTTAAATAGAAGTGGGGACAAGGGGCAACCTTGTGTGGTCTCATTTTTCAGTGGAATTGTTTCTCTCTTTTCTCTATTGATTGCCACATTAGCTGTTGGTTTTTCATCTATAACTTCTTGAATGTCCTAAACTGACATGGGTGTTGGATGTTGAATGCTATTTCTGCATCTATCGATTTATCATGTGGTTCTTATAATTTTTCATGTCAACATGGCAAAAAATACTAATGGTCTTTCATATATTCAACCATCGCTATGTCCCTGGTATGAATCCAACTTGGTCATGGTAAATTTTTTATATGCTTATGGATTCTACTGGACGGTATTTTGTTAAGGATTTTTGCATTGATGTTCTTGTGGGATCCTTGCCTGCTTTAGGTATCAGTTATATTAGCTTCATAGAAAGAGTTTGGGAGTTTTCCATCTTTTTCTATGTTCTGGTAGAGTATGTGTAGGATTTGTGTCAGTTCTTCCTTGAATAATTGGTAGAATTCTCCTGTGACATCATCTGGGCTGGAGGATTTCTTTTTTATTGGTAATCCCTTGATAACCTTGTCTATTTCTTCTATTGCTATGGGTCTGTTGAAGTTCTTGATATCCTTTTGGGATAGTCTAGGGAGAACTTGTTTTTCCAAGTATTTGTCCATGCCTCCCAAGTTGTTGAATTTGTTAGAGTACAGGCCTGTCTGATACTGGGTAATTATCCTTTTGACTTCATTAGCCTCCTTTGTAATGTTCCATTTCATCTCTCATCCTTGCTATTGAATTTTTTTCCTTCCTTCCTTTTTGTTTTGTTTTTTTTCAATTCTGTTAATCTTTTTAAAGAACAAACTTTTAGCTACATTATTTTTTCCATAGTTAGTTGCTTTCCCTTCCCGTATCTTAGCTCTGAATTTTATTGTTTCTTTCCTTTTGCTATTTCTAGGATTTCTCTGATGCCTCAGCCCTAATTGGTGTATGCTTTGTGCTAATATACCAACCATAAGTCTCTCTCCCTTTTTCATGTGTGCATGTATAGCTATCAGCCTTCTTCTGATAACTGCCTTTGCTGTGTCCCAAAGGTTTTGGTATGCTATATTTTCATTCTCATTGGTTTCCAGTTACTTCCTGATTTCCTCTCTGATCTCGGTCAATATCCACTCCTTTTGCATAGTTATTCATCCTCCAATTGTTTTCCCTTATTTTCTTCATCATCCTTGTTTTGATTTCTAGCCTTAGGGCATAGTGGACAGAGAGAGACATCTGTACAATCCCTATGTGCTTGAATTTACTCAGGTTTGACTTGTGTCCAACCATTTGGTCTATCTTAGAGTATGTGCCAAGTGAGCTTGAAAAGAATGCCTTTGTTAGGACCTTTGCAGCTGTGCAGTACGCGGTCTGAAGGAAAGTACTGGCCTAAGGACAGGAGACTCCAAACCCTGGGATGGGGATCGAGTCTGAGTGGTGGTACTCTGCCCCAGACTAGAGCCAATGGGGACAGACAGGTGTGCTGGAAAAAGTGCCCAGCTGAGTCTGTTAGTGGGCCGGGGTATGCTGGGAAGGGCAGGGAAAAGGTAGGAAAGAAAGTGCTGGTTTTGGAAAAAGGGATCTCACAATAGACAGTGTGAGGACACCATGCATTTGGGGTACCAAATTGTGGCTGCACAAGCTTATGTTGGGTGCCTGGTGCTTGTGGCACTGTTGCTGGTTAGAGTGCAGCAATCTGCAGCAGAATGGTGGCTGGGATCAGACCAGTTCCTGCAGCAGGCCCAAGTCTATGGAACTCTGTTGTGGGTGAAGAAGTTGGGGTGGTAGTTATCTCCTGGTTCAGGAATGTGCCCTGTACTGTCATGGAATTAACCAACAGCCTCAGAACCCTATTTGATGCTCACATCTCCCCACTCACTGATCTCCACACAGCTCCCAGAGTGAGCTACTTACTTGGTCACCATCTTGCCCGGAAGTCCTTCTTTCTTTTATTATCATTATTATTTTAAGATAATTTTATTGGGGGATCTTACAGCTCTTATAATAATCCATACATTAATTGTATCAAACGTATTTGTACATATGCTGCCATAATTATTTCCTAAACATTTACTTTGTATTTGTGCCCTTAGAATCAGCTCCTCTTTTCCCCTTCATTCCCCTTCCCACCCTTGTGACCTTTGGATAAATTATTATTATTTTCATATTTTATACCAATCACTTTCTCCCTTCCTCCATGGTTTCTTCCCCTCTCCTCTGCCCACTTCCTCCTACCTTCCTGGTATCTCTACTCCCATGTCTATTCCTGTGAGGTTCATCTGACATGGATTCTGTGTGTTGTGAGCTCTTAATTACCTGTGTATATTCTCTGATCTGCTCCATAGTGAAAGGCAGGATTGGGGTAATGATAGTGGGGGATGAGGAAGCCTCCAGGAACCAGAGGAATAGTGTGTGTTTCATTGGTGCTATACTGCACCCTGGTTGACTCATCCTTTCCTTGTTAACCCTCTGTGAGGGGATGTCCCATTATCTACAGATTGGTTTGGAGTCTCTCCTACAACCCTCCTCATTCTCAACAATACATTTGTTTGTTTGTTTGGGGTTTTCTGATGCCTGTTACCTAATCCTGTTGATACTTCACAGTCACAGGTTGGTGTGCTCCTTCCATGTGGGTTTATATTTTCTTTGCCAGAGAACCACTTGTACAGCTTCAAACCTTTAAGACCTCAGATGCTATGTCTCTTGATAGCTGGGCAGCACTTTTCTTCACCACATTTGCTTGTGCACACAGTTTTTTCTTCAGTGATTGTACCAGGAGAATAAGCATCACAGAATGCCAGGTTGTTAAACCAAAGTGTCCTTGTGTTGAGGGAGGGCTTGAACAGAGGCCCTAAGTCTGTTCACTTCCTAAATATATTGCCATATCCATATATGAACATAGACCAACACCTCTATTTTATGTTTTAATATAGTTACATGAGTGCGCACCTGTGTTTATACCTTGATATATAGTGTTGCTCCCTATATTTTTCCTCTGTTTCCTTTTACATTCTTCCTGCCTCACCATCTTGCTCACCCTTCTTCTGCCTTTTATTAATTCCTCTCAGCTAGTTTTCTGTTGCTTCATCACCCCCAGGATCTCTATGCCCTCCTCCTTGTTGATTTTAATTCTATAGTTGTTCCCCTATCTATGGTGTTGTCTGCTCACTGCTCCCTTCCCCCGCTGCCTCCCCCCCTAAGTTCCTCTGGATTGACAGGTCTTGTTGCTTTCTCCTCAGGTTTGCTTCCCATGCATATCTTATACAGGTGGGTAAACAACCAATAATAAACCCAATACAGAAAGAAAACCAAAGATTGAATAAAAAGAGAGAAAAGAAAAAGAAAAAACCTGTACGTATATATAAGAATAATAACAACTAGCAAAAAAAACCCAGAAAAGTATAAAACAATTCCAGGTCTGTCCTTTGACCTTTATAACTATCTCCCCACTGGACCTGGGGAATTCCTGGAACTGCCTCTCCTAGATTGAAGTCTATTATAGAAGCTCCTCAGGAGCTTTGTGGCTTGGCTTTGCTCCCATTGTTGATCTGTCAGGTTTCTTTCTTAGTACACTCCAGTATGGGGTACTAAGAGTGGATTCACTCCCCGTCTTGTGGCCCAAGTCTTGTCCTCTGCCCTGGTATGCTCCAGTGAGGGAACATCATGTCTCAAACTGTTTTCAGTCCTCCAGTCCTCTCTGTGCTTTAGCAGCTCCATGCAGAAACATCATCCGTAGGGTTTGGTGTGTCAATATGGGGTCTAGACTTTCACCTTCCTTTTTCCTTATGGATTTTCATCCATGTGGGTGTGGCATGTGGCTCCTTCCCCACAACCTATAGATTTCCCATTGTCCTCTGTAGCACATACTTCTAGGGAGGGGTTCAGTTTGGCTCTGATTGGGCCCATCCCTATAGCCCCCTCTATTTAGGTGTTGCTTTGTGTGATTACATTGTCCTCAAGGTTGGGTGCACTGTGGTGGATTCTGTATGCATACTTCCAGTTCTGTGGAGACATATACAATATCCCCCCCCTGAGTAGACTAGTGCCCTTCTCCCCCAGTGCCACCTGTCCCCCTTTTCTCTGATTCTCCCTCTCCCTTCCCCCTTTTCCCCTTTTTTGTGTTGGAATGACATGTACATGTTTGGCCTGTTCCCCATCTAACTGTCTGTACCTCAACTCTTAAAGTATAAGTGGCTTTTCTGCTATATCTATTGTGATGATTCTGCTTACCTTCATGGACTTTTGTTGTTCAATGTGTTTAATGTGTAACCTACACCTCAATCGAAAATATTTCCCTAAAATATTACTTTAGGAACTCATATGCACTAAGCTTAAGGTTTATTCATCTGTTATACCCAATAATTATTAAGCAGAAGTAGGTGATGTGATAGGGGAGGGTTTTTTAATCATTTTATTGGGGGCTCACACAACTCTTTTCACAGTCTGTACATACATCCATTATATGCAAAGCACATTTGTACATTGGTTGCCATTATCCTTCTCAAAACATTTTCTTTCTACTTAAGCTCTTGGTATTAGCTCCTCCTTTTTCCACTCCATTTATGTTCCTCCCTCCCTCATGTGCCCTTAATAATTTACAAATTATTATTATTTTGTCATATTGTATACTGTCCAATGTCTCCCTTCACCCACTTCCCTGTTATCTGTACCCTAGGGAAGAGGTTATATGTAGTTCCTTATAATTGGTTCCTCCTTTATACTTCACATTCATTCCATCCTCTTGTTACTGCCCCTCTCACCACTAGTCCTAAAGAGATCATCTGTCCTGGATTTCCCAGGCTTCCGGTTCCTATCTGTACCAGTGTACATCCTCTGGTCTAATCAGATTTGTAAAATAGAATTCAGATCATGATAGTGGGAGGGAGGAAGCATTAAGAACTAGAGGAAAGTTGCATATTTCATTTTTGCTACACTGTACCCTGAGTGACTCATCTCCTCCTGACAGGATATATATATATATATATACACACATATATATACATACACATATACATATACACACATATTCACAATATATATACACACATAATACATATATAAACTTTTTATAGATAGTGACATATACACTTTTTCATATATATTTAAATATTTAGAGACTAATGCTTGGAGAATATTTATTTTGATACTTTAAAAATGTTTTCAAAAATAATGTTTTCAGTTATTTAAATTTCTTTGCAGGAAATCTAGAACACCAGTCTGTGAGGATGAATTCCTTTTGTGAGCATGAATGATGCACACATGTAGCTTTGAAGCTGGGAAAAAACTTTGATTTGGGGCAAAATTTGTGATTTCAAGGCATTCTGATGGGTCTTGTGCTGCTCAGTGATCTCGTAATGCTTTTTGTTGGTGTTAAATATCTCACCTTCTTGGTATGTTAGCTTCCATAGTTTCTTCTTCTTGAAGTAGGCATCCATGAGATGCTTGGCGATTTCTATACCATTAATATCAATTTTAGTGGAGGTGGTGGTGACAAATTTCTGCTGTGTTCTACACAAGGAAATCATTTGAGGGTCAGAGGTCCAGTCACAAGCAAGAAACTGCTGCTCAGCTACTTCAGGAAAACCATTTTCTAGCCTCGCTGGTGCCCAATCAAGATGTTCCATATGGTCCCAAAGTTAGGCTGGCATGGAGTCTTCTCATGTGCTAACTGAAGGGCTTTTCTGTTTGTTTGCTTTTGCAAACAGGTTCATAACTTCATCTCCAGTAATTTAAGACCTAGAAATTTTATTTAGCTTAACAGCTCAGACACCACAATTTTTGTCACCACCAACTGGCTTTGTGATAGTAGGAAGGATCTTCTCTTTCTTTTTCTCAACCCTGGATTTGGCCATGGAATACTTCCTTTCATACATGGGCTATCCGGAATACATGGCCAAGCAGAAATAAGAGGCCCTTTCCTCTGATGCAGACGGGGTTTTGGCTGCAGTGGGGCTTGGCCTCTTGGGCCTTTCCCCCTTGATTTTAGAGTTCTTAACTTTGCTATTGGCATCCGCTTTCTTGACCTCTTCTCCCCTAGTGTCAAACAGCTTCTCATTCTTTTCACTGTCATCTTGCAAATGGGAAAGAGTTGATACTCATTTTTTTAATGCTCATTTTATAATACATCATGCTTTATTTTTTGAGTGTCTAAATAGGCAGCACAAAGCAAATTTTAGTTATTTTTGTGGGTAATGATGTGTAACTAACTATAGAACAACCAAGTTGTTCTTAATATTTTGTAGACATGTATTTTCCTAGGCCATGCCTAAATAATGACCACTTCTCTCCACTCACGCCTCCACTTCTATGATTTATAGGAGATACCGAAGTCTTTAAATTGAACTGCATATACTTGAATTGTGAGTGAGATTTTTTTGCACTTATTAGGTGATAGGGGTTAGTTCTACTTAGTGTTTTGACACTAAGACTCCTTTAGCATCTGATCCCTACTGACCTACAGGCATATACTTCTCTCTTTCTCCCCTCTTCTTCCAGTGTCCACCTAGCCTCCTGCCACTCTGGTCTCTGAGTGTCTGCAGTAGCATTTTAAGAACAGGAATGTTTCATGTCAACACAGGCCCGGAGTCTATCTCTGCCTCCTCCCACCCACTCACCCTGGAAGGGATTAGGGTCTCTGGCAACTGCATTAGTAATATGGGGTTTGGATCTCCCACTCTACCTGCAGAAAATATACCTGAAGACAAGAAACACACATTTCTGCTTCCTTCTGCAGAAGTCCACAAACAACTGACCGGAGGCAACCGGAATGTGCCACGTTCTCTGCCTTAATTCTCAGGCCATAATCTCTGGCTTCTCCAACTCATTCTTTTACACTGACTGGCCCACACTGCTTTTGGCCTAACTCAAGGCCTTCTTAGTTCTTGTTATATTTCCTGCTAATGACAATGACGACAAACTGCCCTTTAAAATTTGTTGTTATAAAGCTACAAAGGACATTTCTATCAAAATGGATCCCTGGTGTGTGGTAGTTATGCCTCCTTATGTTGTGATCCAGATAGTTGTTACCAGCAAGTCAGAGGGAGAAAGACTGGAATTTCTACTCGGGTAACCAGTTATAGTCTCAGAAAGCCACCGAGGTCATTATGAGCTGGCACTGACTCGATGACAGAGATTGCTTGAGTGAGTTCTTGTTATAAAAGTTTGTTGTAAGCCTTCCTCCCGTCCTGATGTAATGCTCGATTTCACACACGCCAGCTTCCCAGTTCAGCAGAGAGACTGGATAAATATGGTAAAAGAACGCAATGCTGAAGTACACCTTTTTACATTCTAAGCCTTGCAGTGTTTTTTTTTTCCTGTTCATACAGCACCCTTTTGGTTCATTTATAGGTTACATTCAGAAAATGTATTACATCACAAATAATATTATTTCAGTCCAATATATTATGGCTATCACCCCTCCCACTAAAATCTTAACTTTGAATTATGAAAACTTTGGTTCTAGACATAAACAATGAATTTTGAATTTAAAATATAAAGTGATCCAAAAAAGGAAGACAAAAAGTTTTGAAGAATAGAGATTGGTAGATTGATGAAGCTTCCTATCAAAAACAGATTAGACTATGCAGATAGTAATCGTAAAGAATACTCCTTAAGCAGCATAATGTGGTGTGATAGAAATAATGAACTTAACTCTAGTCACGAGTATAGTAAAGAAAAATTATTTTGCCCTCAATGGGAAGGCAAGAGAGAAAAGTTGATCTATTGCATTTCTTCGAGTATTGTATATTTGGCACATCCCCAAAGAGACTTTGGGTAGAAGGAATTAACCACAAAGAGACCTATGTTTAAATATTGCGGTTGTGACACACACTGACAAACGCCGGGCCCTTCAGCCTGTCACTTTCCCCGCTAAAGAAAACAAAGCAGAGACCTGAGGTAAGAGTGGCATGTCTGTCTGAACACACAATTTTCTGGCTTTTGTCATCATGTCACACATTGTTTTCCTTGAAATTTTGCTTTTGTATTTTATACAACCCTTTCATGGACCTGGGGCATGTGACAGGCAGTCTTGAAAATAAAACATAAAACCAAGACACTGATGAAATTTTAAAAATGTATCCCTTAATCAATCATAGCAGGTGACATGCGATGTGTGGGTGTGGACAGCATGCTAATGTTCCTGTTAGGCAGGCAGGGAGAAGAGCAAAACACTTCAACTTTTAATTAGCTACATGCTTAGGTTTTGGGTGTCTCTGAAGCCACGGCTTGATTTGTTTCATGGCTTCTTTCTGTCTCTGTACCTTTGCCATCATCCCGTGACTGCAGAGTCAGTCACAGATGGCAACACATTAGACCTTAAAATACCCTTTGTGCATTTTACCCAGTGTTTATTTCAAAAGCTCTACATAAGACCACCTCACTTAGAACAACTGTCTCAACTATTGACTGGGATAGACTTGACCAGGCTCATAAGGATGTCCACGTCCGCAGCAGCACTTTGCAGGTGTGAGTAACTGAATGGGCATTCGCTAGAATCGTGCTGCGTGTACAGTTCAGTGCCTACCATCAACTTCGATAGAAGCTGACTCTTTGACTTGGAAACAAGGATTTACCTGTCTGTGACCTAAGTCCCTTGATTTCCCATGCTAAATAATTTACCAGTGAGGACTCTGTTGGTTATAAATGACAGAATCGAACTCAAACTGAATTAGGGCACCTCTTATTTGATATGACTGAAAATTTCACATATTTGTGGCCAGAGGACTGTTCCAGGTCACCAAAGGATAGTATCAGGAATCTCTTCTTATGTCTTTTGTGGCTGCTTTCCTGTGCCGCTCTCTTTATCAGAGCGACATTTCCCATGCACTGGCAGAAGCAATGTGAAGCTGCTCCAGGCTTATATTCTATCAGCTCAGAAACTGACCTAAGCATAGACTTCCTCTTTCCAGAAACGTTCCAGCAAAAATCCTCCAATGGATACTCATTGAACATCTTAGTGTCACCTGCCTTCTTGAACAAGTGATCTTAACCAGGGGATCAGACTTGTGTTATTCCTAACCCAGGATGGAGTATGGAGTGGGGTGAAAAATCCTGGGGATCTTTAACCAGATCACACCCCCCACACAAAAAATGACTTGAGAGTAGGGGAGAGCATAGTTTGTCTGATGAAAACGTCTAGAGTGGATAGGATACCTATGGGAGATGGTCACCATAATAATCAAAACCTATCAGTAAATACTCAAAACACTCTATTGACAAAATGTCTTTCCGGACCCTTCAGGGAAAGGTGGCAGATGTGACTGGTTAAAATAACTATAAAAATATTGTTTCCTATTTCTCATCTTTACATCAGAGTTCTGCTGTAAGAAAGTTTGATTTTCAAGTTTACCCAAATCATTATGCATAATTGGAACTGCTTGCATAAATATGATCAATATAGATCTGTACAAATTCTCAATCCCTTTCTAAATGTAGAATCAATAGTATAGCTTTAAAACATTTTGACAAGGTTCCTAGGTGATTTTTTGGAAACAACTATATTTTATTTACTTTTACAGTTCATTTGATTTTTTTAAGAAAAAAATCACTTTATTGGGGGTTCATAAAACTCATCACAAACCATGCATCAATTAATTCAGGTATGTTTGTACATATGTTGCTCTCATTCCCTTGTAGACATTTAATTTCTATTGAGTCCTTTTTTTCTCCCTCCCCCACTGAGAACCCCTTATTAGATTGTACGTTGTTATTATTTTCATCTCTCCATCAACCCTGTCTCCTTTCTCCCAAGTTTTCTGTTGATCATCCCCCTGTAGAGGGGTGTATGATTATTTGTCGAGCATTGCGATCGATTCCCCCTTGCTTGCTTCCTCTCTCTCTCTGATATCACTATCCCCACACCCATTCCTGTATCTCATGAGTTTCTATCCCTTTCTACATCTGTGTACATGTTCTGGTCTAGTCTGAATTGGGAAGGAGCACTGGGGTCACGATAGTTGGGTGTGAGGAAACCTCACGGAACCAGAGGAATATAGTATGCTTCATCAATGCTTTACTGCACCCTGGTGACTCATTCTCTCCCTGTGGGCCCTCTGTGGGGTGATTGTTCCACTGTCTACAGATAGATTTTGGATCTCTGCTCCAGTCCCCCTCATTTTCAACAATATATTTTGTTTGTTAAGTGTCTGCTGATGACTATTCTTCAGTCCCCATGACTCCTTATGATTGCACCGACAGTGTGCTTCTTCCATGTGGACTTGTTGCTTCTCTGCTAAATGGCGACTTGTGTAACTTCATCCCTTTAAGACCCCAGAGGCTATATCTTTTAATAGCCCAGCATCATCCACCAACTTCACCACATTTGCTTATGTGTTCGGTTTGTTTAATGATTGGGTCAGCAGGGTGAACATCTCAGACTGCCAATAGTTTAGGACAAAGTGTTCTTGTATTGAGGGAGGTTATGAGCAGAGGCCCAAAGTCCACCCCCTATCTCAGTGTATTGCCATATTAGCATAGTACATGGGCAGATACCTCTATTACCACCCTGAACACGCCTGAGCTCCTCTGATTCCCAGGTGATTTTAAAAAAAGTTTTTAAACTTTATTGTGAATTGGGTGAAAATTTAATGAACATATAATTGGTTTTATAATCAAAGATTCCTGAACATTTTTTTTCAGTACATTCACTGAAATTCCTTCAATATAATATTATCCATCTTGGCTTCTGCTTTTGCTTCCCTTCCTCCTTCTTTCCTCCTGAACTTTTTTTTTGGGGGGGCATCACTGCCCTCTGGTGGTCGTGGGAGCTACCCAGTACTGCTCCTGAGAACTGCTGCTGGATTTGAACTGCCAAACCCGCAGGCCGCAGTCCCGCACTCAACCACTTATGTCACTGGGCTCAGCCCCTCCTGAACTTTTTATTGGGCAAATACTGCCCCCTTGCTCACAGTTGATTATTCTAAGGTATATGCGCTTCACCATTATATACCAGTCTATAAAGTCTCCTTCACACTCACAAAACACATGCACTGGGTCACAGTCAGTGGGTGCAGAGGTCAATCACAGGTCAGTGGGTGCAGAGTCCTTGCATCCAGTGGCAGTAGAAGCATTCTGGTGCTGGCAGGGGTCTCCCCATGGCTCTTCATTTCCAGGGCTTGGGGTCCATCAGAAGCCTTCATTGGTGGTAGGTACATCTCAGCACTACCAGGGGTCTCTCTGTGGCTTCCCTGGCCCCAGAGGTCTGGTTCCATCAGGGTAAGCCCATGTGGTTCCAGGACTCAGGATCTGTCAGCATGTCTTGTCTTGTCTTGTCAGGTAGACCAACTCCAAGAGACTGAGTCTCTGGTCTTTCATCTCCATGGAGGAAATATCGTGAGATTTCCCAGAATTCTCAGTGAAAGGCACGCCCACACAGAAGTCTCATTGGTTATCTCCAGATTGACAGGTTAGACTCCACTGCTACACTCCTAGTCAAATTGGCACCAGAGTACATGACTGCCACAAATGAAAATCAAAACAAACAGCAAAAGAAATGAAAATGTGGAGAGGGAAAGAAAACCACTTGCAAATCACGAGGTCCGGGTACCAGGATGGTAATGAGCTCATACAGTAAGGATAAGGAGTAAAGGGGATGGGCTGCCCAGTCCTAGGTGGGGTTTCTGCTTACCTAGATGTTTTCTAAGGGAGGCCATTTGATCTGGAAATATTCAGATGTAGCTGAGATCAGGGTACTTGTTCCTGAAAGCAATCTTGCAGGTCCAGATCCCTCTGTACAGCTGGTTATGAAAGAAAGTCTTGCCTGTGCAGGCCTGGCCAGGGACCCAAAGCACTGTTTGTCCTATTTGCCAAATGAGGAGGAGTTCATGTGTCTTCAGATTCAGAGAGGGTGCCGCTAGGTTCAAGCCACAAGTAGAAGGCACAGTCTCAGCCAGAGCAAAGGCTACATTGAGTGGGGTCTGCAGTGACTGAATGAGTCAGCGTGGGGACTGTCTATGCTTCTGGTCACCAGGGGTGTGTGAGGAAACAAGGAGGACCCCCCACCTTTCTGTGGACAACCACGGGTGTGCCATGTCACTGTCTCTATCCAATGCTGCTTTCAAAAGTTCAAGATGGCCCTGCTGCACTGAGTCAGTCAACGACTCACCTGTCTCCTCTTCACCACGTTTGTTTAACTTCTTTTCCTAGTCAGTTTTCAATTCATTTCATTTCGTTTTCCCCCCAATTCATTTATCTATACTTCCCTCTGAAGTTCAAACCTCCAAGATTACCATCTGTATCTTTTTCATTTGAACTCTTATATCCTTGTTTTAGAAGATCTGTGTCTACTGGAATGTTACCTTGTTCACAGTCTTTCAGGAAGTCTCAATCATGTTACTTTTCTTTTTCATATGGTTACAAGATTCCTTTGCATATCTTTGTTAAGTAGTAAAAGGATGTACCTCTCTGTGTTCAATCGGAAGAGAAAAAATACACAGGGATGAAAGTTTAATTTAAAGGATTGTTGGCTCTAACAGGGCTTTAAAATACATGGGACTTGGTAGCAATAATGGAAAAGAAGTTTCAAAACTAGAGGAATGAGGCCCTAATCCCACATCACCTGCAAGAGGGCACTTCAGTGTCTTTCCTTGGAGTTCTTTCCTTGTGTGCATATCCAGCCAGAAATACATTGATTTTTCTCTGGAGGGTGAACATTTAAGAATTGATTTCATGAATCTGGCAACATGGCAAAAGGTGCCTGTCTAATTGAAGCCAGTAGAATTAAAAGTCTTCACAGACCAGAATCTTAATCCTGGAAGAACAGTGATGTCATTAGTAGCTATTCCTTCTTTTATACTAAATACACTTGAAAAAGAACTCCTACCAAAAAACCTTTGGACAGTCCAATGTCAATATTGCATAACATGTGGTAATTGTACACCTCAGAAGCATGTGGCACCCAAGGTGGGAAGTCATGACCCTTTAAAACATATTTTGTATCATAGATCCAGCCTTAAGGTTTCTCACCTGGCTCTGCTGGTAAAATCCAAAAGAAGAAGAGGAAAAAGGGCATGTGTCTGAGTCATTGTTTCATGAAGATTTGTGAGAAAGTGCCAAAGAAAGGGACCACAACTAATAATGAAGTGGCCGAAGAACTGGTTGTGAATGTTAATTGTATTTTGCCAAATAAATCAGCCTATGACCAGAAGACTATGAGCCCATGAGTTGTGGGCACCAAGATTGTGATTGACCACAGATTTGAGTTTCTGTTTGATTTTGACATGTTGAAATCCATAGAAGTATTAAAGCATTTGGGAGTAGTTTGTGGGTTAGAATCAAGAAGCTGTTCAAAGACCTTAAAATGACAAGAAGTTTGGTACCTAAATCTCTGGGACCTTATGTTACTGAAATGGCTCAGGGATCAGTCACGGCGTATCTGTCATATCATCGGGCTCAACTTCAAATGGCACAAGGCTTTCTGCCAGTGATTCGACCAATGGAGCAAACAGGATATGAACCACCAGTTCCAATGGTGGCTAGAATGTAGAAATGCCAGCGTCTTCTGTCCCGGAAGACCAGGGAGATAATGATGATGAGGACTGAAATGAAAATGATGATGAAGATTCATTTTGTTAATCTGTAGGTTTCCTGCCTTCTTTCAAACTCCACTTGAACAGAATGAAAAAATGTTTAGGAAAGAGAAAAATAATTTTCTTTTCAATGTGTGTATGTTTTAACCTCTGTTTTAAATTTCTTAATTTCTGCCTTCCCCCTTCACCCCAAAACAATATTGGTAAGCTATTAAATTTAGATATGAACCTCCAGTAAACAAGCAAAGGATGTTTTTAATAATAGGAGGTTAAAACATGTGGTGTACATGTGTTTTGAAACCAGTGTGCTGATGGAGAATATT
Organism: Nesogale talazaci; assembly: GCA_004026705.1. NCBI lineage: Eukaryota > Metazoa > Chordata > Mammalia > Afrosoricida > Tenrecidae > Nesogale > Nesogale talazaci. The sequence goes on along the minus strand of PVJH01003637.1, from coordinate 121,240 downwards.
TATTTACTTTCTGGGATTTTGTTTTTCCTTTTTCTTAATTAAAAAAAAATCAGGTTTTTGTTTTGTTTTCTTTTTTGCCTCTTAACAATTCTTGCTGAATTTGCCAAAGACCTTGTACTTTATCCACATCAATGAAAACAAAATGCTGTCCTATTGTGAGAAGTGGTATACTGAATGGTAATTCATTTACAGTGCATTTGAATGGGGCCACTAACTATTGGAGAGCGAGATGACTTCAGTGTTCACAGAAGAACCAAGCATTATTAAAAAGCTAGCTATCCCCTCCCCAACATTCTCGCTGCCATCGAGTCAGTGCTGCCCACAGGGCTTCACTGCCTGTAACTGGAGTAGAAAGTCCAAAATTTTCTCTAGTGTTGCTGCCTGTGGTTTTGAACAGCCAGCCATGTGGACCCCAGCCCAACACATAATCCGTACACCGCCAGGGATCCTTTCCCCCCCCTAACATTGAGCACTGATAATTTTATTATGACTTTATTTTCCCTTAAATTCTACTGACCTGTGATTCCACTAAGTTTATGTTCCCTTTCCCCACACCCCCTTTTACCTGGTTCTGTGTTGTTGCATACAGGGGGCAGAGTTTGTTTATTTGATGAGTTTGGGTTGGGTTTGGTGCATGTGTACAAACGTGCTGGTTTAGCTAGGTAAACTAATTTGAAGGTATGGAATTGATTACTGCTTTGGCAAAATTTGTTACAGTCGGGGTTTGGAAACTTTGTTATTATATATTTGTTTACCTACTTATAAAAGTTTATCAGGGGCTGAGCCCCGGTGGCGTAGTGGTTGTGTGAGGGACTGTGGCCCACTGGGATAGAGGTTCAATTCCACCAGTGGGACTGGACCTCCTACTCCCACCACCGGAGAGCAGTGATGCCCCCCCCCCCAACCAAAAAAAAAAAGTTTATCAGGCAAAGGTGTGTGCCGAAGCAAATGCTTTATTTGTTTCATAGGCATCTTCCTGTAATATATTATAAAGTTGAAATTAAATATATAGAATATTTAAAGTGCTAAATAGAAAAGAATATAGGGATAGCAGTCAGAGAGAATAAGCACTGCCCGCTGACACCAAGACCTCTTGCGGACCTCACAACCACAGCTCATGCATGGCAGGGACAAATATGGGGTTGCCATCAGTGACCTGACAGGACATCTATCTTAGTCTGGGTTGACTAGAGAAGCAGATTCACTGACACTTATATATGTGCAAGAGAGAGCTTTATATTAAAGAGTAATTGTATATTAAGAAAACATCTCAGTCCAGAACAAGTTTGTAAGTCGGATATTAGGCTATATGTCTGATACCAGTCAATAAATTCCTCTTCAGATTCATGCAACACATATGATCATGCAGGAAGATCACGGGCCAGTGGTTGGAAAGTCTTGTGGAACTAGTGGTGGTAGAACCATCTCAGCACTGACATGGGTCTCCTGGTGGCTCCTGGAGCTCCACGGCTCTGGCTCCATCAGCATGGCTCCATCTGGCTTGTCATCGGGAATGTGAAGCAGAGAGTGTGTCCCAACTCTAGGAAGGAAGGCAGGAGTCCCCAGAATCCTCAGGAGAAGGACATGTGCACATTAGGCATTATTGGCTCTGACCTGATCAACAGGTTAGACATCACCCTTGGTACAAGTTGACAGGAGATTATATAACTGCCACAACATCCATCCTTTGAAGCATCCTTGCAGTTTGTTGAGGAAAACAGTTCCCTGGAAACTGTCTCAGTAGGGACACTCTGCTATGTATGGTTCATCCGTGAGAGGCTGGAGAAGCCTCTAACTGCTGAGCGTTGCTGACCTCTGTGTAATGGGAGCTGGTTTCTGAAGAAAACATCTGCATGCAGGAGCTTCTGGGAGAAGGCAGAGAGGTTCAGGGCTCTATTGAGTAGAGCACACTGTAACTAGGAAGAATAATACCTTCCTCTGGAAACGGGTCTCCAGTTCTTTCTACCAACAGAGCTTGACATTTTGCCAGTTGGCCAAGAAAAATATTTAAAGGGACCCTGATTCATTTTCATATAGAAGACAATGTGAAGTGAGTTTGATCCTGAGAGGTAATGCATAAGTAACCAGCACAGAAACGTTGGATTTAATTTTAATTCTCTAATGTATCTGAAATGCGTGTGGTTTCAAATTCTTGATATTTTCATGTTCTTTTCTTTTCTTATGATATCATGAGTACATTCCCCTGCCCCATGCAAACAGCATCATCATCATCAACAGCAACCACCAAACCCACTCCCACTAAGCTGATTCTGACTGAGAACAACCGTACAGCAAAGAGTCACTAGGGTTGTTGTTGACTCAATGAGCGTGAGTTTGATGTTTTGTTTTCGCTGATGTAGGACAGAATACAACTGCCCCATGATACTCCTCCCAACGCTGTACTTCTGGGAAATCAGGAGGGTACATATTTTGCCAGCTGATGACTTTGAGGTGTGGCATGTGGGTGAGTAGCTGACCACTTAAACCACTGCACTCCCAGAAAACCCCGATCATAAGTAACTCAAAAGCAATCTCGCTGCCATTGAGGCGATGCCAATCCAGTCTAGGGTTATAATTCCATTCCTCAGCCTCCCTTGATGAGCTCTAGAAAGTCCATTAGAGAGAAGGAGCAGGGCAGGGATTCAGAAGCAGACATCACATTTCCAATCATTTTTATTTTATGTGATACTTTTCTCAACCTCAGGGAGGCTATTTATACTTCAAGATAAGAAGAACTAAGCCTCAAGACTTTATTAATCACTTCAATACTTGATGAGAGCTAATTGTTTCATATGTTCAAGTTCAAAAACACACAAACTAAAATGATTGTTCGACTCCTAAACATTTCTCCCCTGCTCTCTAGATATTTGAGGCACAGAGCTTAATGAACGTTCACAATCTAAACGGCTCGTGTAATGAGAACATAGAATTCACAAATGATCCAAGTTTTAGAAGCTCCCTTGAGAATTGAAATAAAGGTGCAGCTTCTGCTTCAGAACATGAACACACACAATTTAGTTTTAAGTTTCAATATTTTCATAAGTAAAAAGTTCTATATGCAATAAACATAAAATGTGTTTCTCTCTCTGAGGTGAACAGTCTATTCACTGTGGTTTATTACAAAGTTTTTATTACAAAGTACAGATATGTAGAATAATATATACCAGTCTCATGGATTTCGTTGCATCACTAAAATTTGTGTTACATTTTATATTCTATTTGGCAATGTACACTGCTTCCCAAATTGGTACTACTTCCATTGCTTTGGGAGTCCTGGTTACTTTATGAGTTAAAAGTTGGGCTGCTAATCTCAAGGTCATCAGTTCAAACCTACCAGATGCTGTCAGACAAAGATGAGGCTTTCCACTTTCCTAGAGATGAACAGTCTGTGAATCCCAGAGGGACCCATTGTATTTTTTCTGATATATTCCCTATGAGTTGCAATTCACAAAAAGGAAGAGTGTTTGTTTTCGTATGACCCCATTGCCTTGTTTAAAAATTATAATGGATTTTGTTACTATTTTTTAGAGTTAGACTTATAAATCTACTTTTGGAGGAATACAGTTTACTTGGAAGATAGTTGAAATAAACTTTTGTACGCTGCATTTTTTTTACTTCTTATAATTAAACAAAAATTATTAAACATGCATATTGTGGAAAAGCTAATAACAAGTAGACATGGTAATATTCCTGAGACTAACTTACATTTGTATTCTAAATTCTTCAATATTTTGGACTCAATTAAACATTTTCCAAAAATCAAAGTTCATTCATCATAAACTTAAATCCTAATAGATGGTAATTATTATGTTGTCCACCAGATGGAGCTAGTATTGTTTCAGAAATGCAAGCCATCCTGATAATTACATATTTTTCCATTGTCATCTAAAATAGGAGTTAAAAAATATCTGCCTAAGTTTGGACAAGGCTTCCAGAAGTATTATTATTGATTTAATATATTATTGCTAACCATAAAAATACACTGATATTCCTTATTTGAATAATGACGGAATTGTTTCAGGTAACCTTTAAGATCTCAATAGAAAACTTTCTAATGCTGGTAATATTTCAAGAGTACTGTTCAAATTCCATTATGCTCCCAAGGGTATCCTTATATATTTAATTACTTGAATCTATCACCGAAAATTCTGATGTAGGAGAATTAAAACTACACACTATCAAACAAGATGGAGAGAAACATGAAACTGAGACGCACCCCCCCCCCCAACACTCAAGAAATCCTCTTAAAGAGTACTTATGATGACCATTTGTTGAATATTTTTAGAGACAATTTTAAAATATTGAACACCAGGATCAAGAGAGTGTAAGCTTGCATGTTTGAGAGCTGATCTGAATCTTGTGTTCTGTTTCTTTCTTCCCATGAGGAAGATGAAGACTGGTAGCGTTGCACTGTGTGATAGGTTTATTGTGCCAACCTGGGCAATAGAGACATATGAGATTAATCAGGTTGCGGGTTGATTAGAGGGCAAAGAGCTAAATGGTTCTGGATGGCCCACCCCCATCTCTCTTGCTCTCTGGTGTGGGGACCAGCATGTTCCTGCTTAGTTAATTCTCTCCCTCAACCTGTGGACTACACCACCTGTGGACCAAGGTAACCCATGGATGGTGGATCATGGATCGGGTTGCTAGAGCTTGAGGGTCCTTCAAGACCTGCTTCGCCACGCTGCTGATGCATACATCACTTCAGCTTGAGGCTGGTGGATCCGCTTGCCTTGCACTGCTTGAGTTCTGTACCCTACTGGGGTCTGCTTCATTAAGTTCTTGAGTTACTGACTGTTGTTGACCCACTCTGCTACCTGCTTCCTTGATCTTGGATCTGGCAGTTCACATGAGTTGAGAGCCTTCTACTGTATTAACTAGTCCATGAAAGTGAGTTGAACTGAGCTTGCTGTACTGTTGTGTGGACTGATTAGCTGGTATAAACCTATCTTTATATATATAAACCTATCTTTATATAAAATCATAAGTGTCTTGATTTTGTATAAACCTATCTTTATATATATAAAATCATAAGTGTCTTGATTTTGTTTCTGTAGAGAACCCTGCCTAACACACCATGCTAAAGTTATAAGTAGAAATCTGGCTATTAAAAAAATCATCTTATGATCAATTTGGATTTGAAAAAAATGAAATTCATAAGAACTCTAGGAGCACTGAAGAAAAAAAATTCATTTCTTTCTTGCTGGCTTGTTAGTTTTATATCTTTCTTTGATAACCAGTGGTTCGTTTTCCTTCATGCTTTGAAAGTGGTAATAGGCACACAGGAAACCATTGTAGAGAGCTTGTTTGGGGACTCTTCATTCTCACGATGTTTTCTGGACAAATGTATAGGATGTTGCTGATTTCTTTGACCCCCAAAGCTGTGCTGAATCTGGTGTTGATTCGTACATCTGGTGTTCCCATCTCCTTGGTGGAAAATTTCTGAATTTCCTTATTTCCCAAGGGCACCCTCTGAAAGTCACACCAGGGCCACCTGTGTGAATGGAGATGGTGTATGAGGGGGCATTCCCTCCCCCAAATTGGAACTAGACTCCACAAAAGTTTACTTCAACTATCTTCCAAGTAAACTGTTTTCCTCCAAAAATAGACTCGTAAGTTTAACTTTAACTTTAAGAAGTTTAACTTTAAAAAAACAGTAACAAAATCCATTATAATTTTAAAACAAGGCAATAGGGCCATACATAAACAAACACACTTCCTTCTTGTGGGTCCCACCCCCTAGGCAGCCACCTTACTTTCATAATAAGCATTCTCCTGCAAGCCAAGCATCAAGCAACTCATTCTGAGTCAGTCACCCCGTGGCAACATCTGGGAAGGTTCTCTCTGATGAGTGAATTTTTTCATGAAAGCAGTTTCACTCAAACCTTGTTTTTGTCCTGGTCTATTTAAGAGAACAGCTTGAAGCTGTGAGATTTTGTTGCCTGTTCGAAAAAAGTGCCGCAGAAACTGTTGTGACGTTGAATAGAGCTTACAAGGACAGCACTAAAGGAAACATTTAAGTGTATGAGCAGTTGTCTTATTTCGAAAAAAGTGAAATGTCTATTGATGACAAAACTCATTCTGAACATCCACCACCTTCCGGAATGGGTGAAAATGTCTATTGATAATAGTGCATTTGGAGTTTGTTCCACCAGGTTAGACTGCTCATCAAGCTTTCTACTTAGAAGATCTGAGAAGATTGTGTCACAGGATGTGACCAAAAAAGGCCTAATTTGTGGCAGATAGGGGACTGCTTTTGCAAAGCACCTGCTCGTGCTAACATTTCAGTGTGCCAGTTTTTCACAAAAAATAACATGCCTCTCTTACCCCACCCACCTGACATCACTCCATGTGACTTTTTTGTGTGTCCGTAAATCAGTTCTCAATCTGTGGCTTGTGACCCCTTTGGGGGATCAAACGACACTTTCACAGGGGTCGCTCAATTCATAACAGTAGCAAAATGACAGTTATGAAGTAGCAATGAAAATAATTTGCTGGTTGGTGGGGGAGGGAGAAGAGGGGGATCACCACACCATAAGGAGCTACATTAACGGGTGACAGCATTAGGCAGCCTGGGATCCATTGCCATAAACGAAGAGGGATGAGACGGGACAGTGATTTGATGACAGAAAAGAGGTGAAGAAATAAAGTGAGGGAGTTGCTGTTGTCAGCCATGCAAACAGAAGAATGTGAAAAAAATTTCCAAGATGGAATCATAGGTTTGACAAATATATTAAGTGTAACAGGAAATACTTTGAAGGTTATAAGGTTGTTTTGTAAAAAAAAAAAGTTAAATACAGAGCTTTTAAAAAAGTCCGGTTTGGGGGTACTGACTCATACTCTCTGGTCACCACTTGGTTGATGAAAGAACAGGCCTTCTTCTCACCACCCTATTTTGGAGCCGTAGTGCTGGGACCAGGTTGGAAAGGAAGATCACAAGAAAGGGTTGACATTAGTTTCTGCTATCTTTGTGGGGTTTTTTTGTTTGTTTTGGGCATCACTGCCCTCAGGTGGTGGGAGTAGGAGGCCCAGCCTTTGCTCCGTGGAGCTGGAATTGAACCTCCATCCCAGTGGGCCGCAGTCCCGCGCACAACCACTATGCCACCGGGGCTCAGCCCTTATCTTTGTGTTTTTAATTCCTGCCACTTGTGCACAATTGACATCCGTATCCAAAGAAATTGATTCTGACTCAAATAAAACAAACAGAAAATAAACAAAACACATCCACTGCCATCAAGTCATTTCTTACTCAGAGTGACTTTGCAGCATAGAGTAGAACTACGCCAGTGGCTTTCTGAGACAGACTCTTCTTTCTCTAACTGTTAACCTTGCAATTAGCAAGCCCATACATAAATAACTCTTTATGCCACTAGGGCTCTTCTTGATTTCTTCAGATTTCTGTTTGTTTGTTTGTTTGTCTGTCTGTTTTCATGCTTCGACTTCACTTTTTGTTTTTCACTTTTTTCCGTTCCCTGTGTCTGCTGCATACACTGACCAAATTGACCGTGGTGCCAAATCTGAGCATGGAGATAGACATGAAAGAGAAAATTGGAACTGACAGCAGAAGTACAGCCAGAAGAAATATACAGTCAGGGGCTGAGCTCCGGTGGCGTAGCGGTTGTGCGCAGGACTGTGGCCCACTGGGACGGAGGTTCAATTCCAGCAGTGGAGCTAGGCCTCCTACTCCCACCACCGGAGAGCAGTGATGCCCAAAAAAACAAACAAACAAACAAACAAACAAAAAAAACCCAGAAATATACAGTCAGAGTGGCAGCAAAGGGTTAATACAAAATAAGGTCAAAGAATAGTCTTTTGAAGATTTTGAGGTTATTAGTGGCAAGGGAGTGAGGGAACTGAGTAACCTTTCCAAGCTAGTATCTTAGGGGAATGGCATTCACACAATTAGACCAAGCATGTTGTGTGAGAATGGCTTTAAGTACATGTGGAAGGCAGAAACATGGGCTGTAATTGATTGCACTGATAAGAGGCCAAAAGGAAAGCTGTAGGGGAACAACAGAAGTTGAAAGTCTGCCGTTCTAGAAACCTACGTAATGGGAATAGTTTGGAAATAGCATGTTGTTTCCAGGTTACTGTCAATGATAATAATGGTTGTAGTTGCTAGGATCATACTTAAGTTATGCAATGATTAGACTAATGGAATATAAAATCTGTCTTGCTTTCAAAAAAGACAAAAAAGAGAAAGTGGCCGCTGAGACCATCTGTATGCAAGTCAACCAACCCCTTGTGGCATTTGGTCCCTTGTGTTGGAGGCTCAGTGTCATGGCTTCGTGGGACACGTCCATTGCTTCTGTTCTACCTCCTGGTTCACTGCTTATGGCTGGGGTCAGACAAACTTGTAATTCGCCATCTGAGGCACAGCCTCTGGTCTGCCGTGATCACTCTGCTCTTTTAAAAGCCATATGGAATCAAATTGAAGCTAGAAACGTGAGTATGAGATAAGGGCTGAGGGGACAAGGCGTCTATGTGAACAACTGTTTCCGTCAGAAGCAGTGTGTCAGAGTACAGAATTGAAACTCTTAGATCAGAGGAGTTTGTGCATCTCTTTTTTCTTTTTTTAATATAGACTTTATTGGGGGCTCTTACAGCTCTTATAACATTCAATACATCATTCGTATTAAGCACACTTGTACACATGTTGCCACATTCATTTCCAAACATTTTCTACTAGAGACCCCAGCATAAGCTCCTCTTTCCCCCTTTCCTCTAGCTCTTTTTAAAAAAAATCCCAGCTCCCCATATTTCTCCTCCCCCTTCTTCTCCCCTGTGAACCCCTAATAATTTATAAATTATTACCTCTTCATATTGTACACTGTCCAATATGTCACCTCACACACACACCCCCACTTTCCACACCCCAGAAAGGAGGTTGCATGTAGATCCCTGAAATTAGTTCCCCCTTTCTACTCCACAATCCCTCCACCCTCCCAGTGTAACCACTCCCCCCACTAATCCCAAGGGATCATCTTTCCTAAATTCCCCTCACTTCCGACTCCAGTGTACATCCCCTGGTCTCGCTAATCTGTCTGGTAGAATTGGGATCATAATAGTTAGTAGGAGGAAGCATTTCAGAACCAGAGGAAAGTTGCACATTTCATTGCTACTACACTGTATCTAGACTGGCTCCTCTCCTCGCTGCAACCCCTCTGTAAGAGGATGTCGCTTCACTTATTGATAAATATTGGGTCCCCAATCTGAATTCCCTCTCATTTTTTTTCTCTGTAGGTAAAATGTCCTTAGCAGTGCATACGCTCATAAGAATTAGACTTCTTTCTAAGTCACAAGTTTTGAAAGAGAGTGCATTTTGGCAGAGGAACAACTCAGAAAAAGAGGATAGGGCACTTTAAGAATCTCATCAGCATATGTACAGCCTGTTAAATTGATAGAAATGGTTAGATTGGTGTCTGTTGTGTGCTTTACTATGTATGTGCTCAGTAACATATACAACATACAAAATGGCATATACAAAATAAATAACATTTAGGAAAATATAAAATAAGCAAAGTAGGGGAAATTTTTAAAGTGGTAGGAAATGTTTAGTTTAATGTTATATTCTACGTTTTTTTCATTGGAACTAAAACTAAAACCTTAGTTATGAAAGCTAACTCCCCCCCAAAAAATACCTAAAGTAAACTCCATTTTTCCTGCACACAGAGCATTTAATCCCATGAGACACAGGTGAAGACATTATGATCATATTTTGCTTTCAGAACAGAGTGGGAACAGATTGAAGCTATTTTCCAGAAATCTTTTCAAATCAAATAAAAAATAAATAAGTACTCAAAACACAGCGATCCAAGCTTTTCCTCACATGGAAATTCTGTTTGATAAATTCACTCTTCCATACCATGCCATTAGATGACATTCCCTGACCTCCCACCTTGCAACAAAGGAAGATGTCAGTACCTTTACTCCCAAAGGTCTGAAAGTTTTCATAGCCTCTCTAAACATTTGATCGACATTTCGCCTCAGAATCTTTTGGAGTGATTCTTAAAGATGACTAAACCCTGATAACAAGACCTATGACCTACAAATCTGCATTAACAAGGGTCTCAAGTAAGTTTACACAGTTAAGTTTGAGAAGTACTGCACAAAGTAATGGAAACTCATCTCTCTCAAGTCTTCTCTCTCGGCCTCCTCTCCACCAGAATGTACCAATAAACTATTCTGGTTCATTGCCATCTCATGCATGCCAGAGTAGAACTGGGCTTTGATGAGCAATCAGTAAAAGCGAAATTAGGTTGGACCCAAGAGTAAAAAGAAATCAGCAAGTAGAGTTAGTGGCTAATCATCCAAACTTCAGGACGGAACTATGAGTTAAAATCCCCGTATCACTACTCCCAAATGAGTTACTTCAGCTCTCTGTGTCCATGTCTTCTCATCTATAAAATGATTAAAGTTATACCATTGCAATAAATTATTGTTAGGACTAATTTTGATGTTGCATAGTGCTCAATTTGTGACAAGTGCTTTATAAACTAATGATAACAATACCTAATACTAATATCTTGAGCTTACTTGAGCTTCCAAAAGATACTTAGATAGCATCAAAAAGTACAAAATATGTCAGAGGAGTAACTTGACAGGCTTATCTTAGTTACTTAAATGTACAAGTAGCAAATGGCTAAGATTTGTCAAAGGACTTAGCCTGGAAAGAAAAGACATACATCCCATTCTGTGGATGAAATTCCTGGAGAAACGCTGAGAAGAGAATAACCACTATAATCTAGAAGATGCATTTACTGAACGGCTTGCCTGTTGGCCCATATTCCTATGGACGAGGTAGGATCCTTAAGAAATGCTGCCAACTAATTGGAAAAAGTGAATGAGATGACCTCCCATTGCACACTTTCAAGATGTTTAAGTGAGACAAGGGTCTAATTCTTTTTAAAAAAATCATTTTATTGGAGGTTTGTACAACTCTTTTCAAAATTCTTCCATCCATTCATCCATTGCACTAACCACCTTTGTACATCTGTTGCCATCAACATTTTCAAAGTATTTTCTTTCTACTTGAGGCCTTAGTATCGGCTTCTCATTTCCCCCCAGTCTCCCCCACTCTCCCTCCCTCTTTAACCCTTGATAATCTATAACATTTTTTCATGTCTAACACTGACCAATGTCTCCCTTTACCCACTTTTCTGTTGTCCATTCCCCTGGGAGGGGATTATAAGTAGATCATTGGGATTGGTTCTCCTATCTCCACCCACCTTTCCCTCCTGGTATGGCTATTCTCAATATTGGTCCTGAGGATTTTATATGTCCTGGATTCCCTGTATTTCCAGCTCTGATCTGTATTTGTGTACATGCTCTGGTCTAGTCAGAATTGTAAGGTAGAATGGAGGTCATGATAGTGGGGGAGAGGAGGAGAGGAAGCATTAAAGAACTAGAAGAAAATTGTATGTTTCATTGGTGCTATACTTCACCCTGACTGATTCAAATCCTCCCTGTGATGACATTCTGTAAGGGAATGTCCAATTGCCTACAGATGGGTTTTGGGTCTCCATTCTGTAACCCTCTCACTCACAATGATATAACCTTTTGTTTTGTGTCTTTGATATTTAATAACCTGATCCTATCAATACCTCATGATTACACAATCTAGTGTATTTTTCCATGTGGGTTTTTTTGCTTCTCATTTAGATGGCTGCTTGCTTATCTTCAAGCCTTTCAGGCCCCAGATGCTATATCTTTTGACAGCAGACATCATCAGTTTCTCCACCATATTTGCTTTTGCACCTGTGTCAGTCCGGGTAGACTAGAGGAACAAATTCATAGGCACGCATATGGATATAAGGGAATGGTTTATATACAAAAGGAATGGAACACTGAGAAAGCATCCCAGCCCAGTCCAGTTCAAAATCATAATCCGATATTAGCCCATATGCCCGATACCAGTCAATGTCTCTTTCCGATTCACAAAGTCACAGATCAGTGGGTGCAGAATCCTGGTGCTGGCAGGGGTCTCCCCATGGCTCCTCGCTTCCAGGGCTCAGGGTCCATCAACAGCATCCAGTGGTGACAGAAGTAACTCATCACTGGCAGGTGTCCCAATGTGGCCTCACCAGCTTCAGAGATCTGGCTCTATCATGACAAAGCTGTGTGGCTTCTCCTCAGGCTCCTCAGATGCTGCCATCTTGTCTTGTCCATGATTCATCATCTCTGAGACTAACTCCCCACAACTGGGGAAGATAGCTTCTCATCTTCATGAGGGAAATATCACGAGATTTCGCAAAAGTCTCAGGAGAAAGTCATGCCAACATGGAAGCCTCATTGGCTACTCAATGGCTATCTCAAGATTAACAGGCGCGACTCAACCCCTACATTTCAATAATAAAATTAGCATAAGCACATGACTGCCACAGATCATCCCTTGTTAATTTTATACTTTCACATAGCTCTGTAATCATATGTAACTTTCAAATAAACAATAAAATCATATCTATACCTAACAGGATAAAACTAAAATGGATAGAATTCAACTTGTGTCATCATCATTTAAAAATAATATTCTACAAGTGAACAAAACAAAAGGTATGCTGTGCCTTAAAATTGCAGTTACAAAATACCTACACCTTGATTCTATAATCCTATGTATATATATTCCCCCACCTATGAAAGTTTGTAAACCAACCACCTCGTGCCTTTATTCCCCCATTTTGGGTATCTAATTTCTCTATTTTTCTTTTTTTGGTGGGGAGGCATCACTTCCTCTGGTGGTCGTGGGCGCTAACCAGTGCCACTCTTGAGAGCCGCTGCTGGATTTGAACCACCAAGCCCGTGGGTTGCAGTTCTGCACTCAACCACTTACGCCACTGGGGCTCAGCCTGGGTATCTGATTTCTATATTGCCCACTTACACCAACCTAGTCCTCTGAGAAAACAATCATCTTTCAATGTGAAAAATCTTCATTCCAGTTGGAAAATCATGAAGTGTGCATCCATTAGTAAAGTCAAATCAAGACAGGCCATCCATAAAGTGGGCAGCGATATGCACCAGTTCACAGACTCAAATTGCTTCTCTTCCTCTGGTCTGGTTCTGGTCAACTCAATCTAGGCTGTCTCACTTAGCCTCACCAGGGTAGCCATTGATTGCCTTCCCATTAGAACATTTTCCCATCACAAATTCTCAACATGCCTAGCCCTCTCACGCTAGGACATGAACTTCAGACTAGTCAACCCACTCTCGTCTCCTCTATTTCCTGTGAACCAAGTCCACGGGTGTCAGTGGCCAGATTCATACCGCCTTATTGCTGCAGTTCTCTTACTTCTTCTCACAGAGTAGATCTGGGTGGTCACCTAAAAAGCATTTCAGCTTGCCACAGGCTTCCTTTAACATTTAGTCCCAGAGAGGGGTCATCTTCACGGTTCCAGATTCCTTTGCTTCTGAAAATAATCACTAGTCAGGGTTTTCCAAGGAAACAGACTTTATCCTTCTTTATTGGTCAGTCTGACCTTCTCTCAGAATGTAAGTATCCTGAGTATTCCAAAAGACTGGGTGGGGCTACTTTCTTCAGAGAAGTCTTTCTAGGTATGGCCTAAACCCATCTAAGGAAAAGGTAGGGTTAATCTCTTCAGAGATGTCTTTGATGATAAGTCCCAACCCTTTAGAGGTCAATGCTTGGCATGAGACAACTGGATTTACAGGCGCTCTTCATACTTCCCAATAAACTTCATACTTCCCAATAAACATTTATACACATTCTTATACTTATGATAATAGGCATAAGAAATCAGTGTAAACAGCATAGTCAGAAATTATACTTAATTCTTAAACAGTCAAGGTCAATACTTCATCAAAACAGATCCATGCTTTGGCTCAGCCATCCTGACCTTCTCATCCATTGTCCTTCAGTAGAACCCCTGAGCTCAAGATATACATTAACAGTATTCATTTTACATAGGAATAACCAAAGACAGTATCCAAACAAAATAATCAAAACTTTGAATTCCCATATTGTTTCCAGAAAATAACTCAGTAATCTGTAAGGACATATCTGACTTCTGGCTAGTCAAAGAAGTAACAGTACCATGAAGCAAAAGTCAAACAAGCATCTACCCTCCATCTTATGATTTGTTCCTCTAGTACCCCACTTCTGTTGCCATAATGTATCATCAGTCCATGTAGACTAGAGGAACAAATTCATAGGCACGCATATGGATATAAGGGAATGGTTTATATACAAAAGGAATGGAACACTGAGAAAGCATCCCAACACAGTCCAGTTCAAAGTCATAAGTCCGATATTAGCCCACATGCCTGATACCAGTCTATAATGTCTCCTTCGGACTCACAAAGTCACAGATCAGTGGGTGCAGAATCCCGGCACTGGCAGGGGTCTCCCCATGGCTCCTTGCTTCCAGGGTTCAGGGTCCATCAACAGCATCCAGTGGTGGCAGAAGCAACTCATCACTGGCAGGGGTCCCCATGTGGCCTCTTCAGAGATCTGACTCCATCAGGGTAAAACCGTGTGGCTTCTCCTCCAGCTCCTCAGATGCTGCCATCTTGTCTTGTCCATGGTTCATCATCTCTGAGACTAACTCCCCACAACTGGGGAAGATAGCTTGCCATCTTCACGAGGGAAATATCGCAAGATTTCCCAAAAGTCTCATTGGCTACTCAATGGCTATCTCGTGATTAACAGGTGCGACTCCACCCCTACATTTCAATCATAAAATTAACACAAGCACATGACTGCCACATGCATCTGTTTTGTCTTCAGTGATTATGTGAGGAAGGTGAGCATCATGGAATGCCAGTTTAATAGAGCAAAGTGTTCTTGTATGGAGGGATTACTTGAATTGAAGCCCAAGGTCCATCTGTTACCTTAATACTAAACCTATAAATACATGTACATAGATCTTTCCCCCCATCATCATTTGTAAATATGTTTACACATGTACATGCCTGTATTCAGATCTCTGTGAATGCCCTTTTGCATGCTACTTCTTCCCTCTATTTCCTTTAACTTTCTTCTTGTCTCATTATCATGTTCAGTCTTCATTTGGGTTTCACTGATTCCTCTCAGTTTCATTGATCTTGATCAAGTCCTACCACCACTCCTACGCTCTCCTCACCATCGATTTTAGATCACTTGTTGTTCCCTTATCCTGAGTTTAATATCCACTTCCTTTTCTCCACATCTCCCTCTCCCATGTCTCCGCAGAACCATAGGTTCGGTTCCATTGTTTATTCATTCAGATTGTTTATCCCGCCTAGTTTATCTTGATAGACCTGCAGAGATAAGAAGATGCATAAAAAACAACGCAGAGAAAGACAAAGCAAGAAAAGAAAACAACAACAGTAAAAAACCAACCACAAAATAAGAAAAAAAGTGTGTAAATAGTTCAAGGTCTCTTTGTTGGCCTTTTAAGAGTATTTTCTGCTCGAGTCTGATGGGGTGCCATGTGCTGGCTCCAGACTCTATTTTTGGTATTCCCTGAGGACTTCCTTGTTTTGTTCCTCTTGCTGTATTGTTGCATGCCCTTAGTGTGGTGGAGTCAGATTGGGCACATTTCCCACACTGTGTCTCCAGTGCTGTCCCCAGTAGCATTATGGGTCAGTGAGGGTTGTTGTGTCTCATGGTGGGGCTAGCCTTATGGGCCTCTCTTTGCATTGGCTACTCTAAGCTGGAATATCGTCCTCAGGGCTTGGTGGGCCAGAATGGGCTCCACTTTCTCTTCCTCCCCTTTCATTTCCTCCTATATGTTCCGATCAGACATGTCCTTCTCTCTGAGCTGTAGCTTCAGTGCTGTCCTCTGAAGTGAATTCTTCTTGGGAGGGGGAGCTGTCCATGTAGTTGCAATCGGGGTCAGGCCCTCAGACCTCTCTATTGATTCCCTGCGTCTGACTGGTATTTTGCAAACATATTTTGGAGGACTGGGTTGAAATCTGGTCCCTCTTTCCCAGTGGAGATATAAACAACATCCTCCCCTTGCGCAGGTTAGTGCCCTGTTCCCCCACTATCTATGTCTCCCCCCCACCAAGGGTCTAATTCTTACGAGAGTATTTTACTTCTAAGATTTTACTTATAGAGTAAAAAAGTGGAACACAAACTTCTGTGATTTTGGAGTTTCAAGTCTGTACTCTAAGACCCTGGTTCTGATGGAAATAGAATCTTATTCAGAGCAGAACGTCTGAGAATTCTTTACTTGCACAAGAAGACATTTTTTTTTTTTGCTCAGAAGGTGGGGAGAAGCCAAAAAAAAAAAAAAGAGAGAGAAACCATATTTTGAGCAGATAATATACTGGGGGCAACAAGCAACTAGATGGCAAATCCTATGTCTAGGAAACAGATTTTGATTTCAGATATTAAAATATAGAATGCAGGGCTAATGTTGTGCGTGAAAAAATTTAAAAATCAAATCAGACCATGGGGTAGCTTGAACCATAGAAGAAACTCATTTGCCTGTGCTATCATGAGGTGCTGAAACAATCTGGCATCAGGCATCAAAAAACAAAAAGTGAAATCAATGGACCAATTGACTCCCGATATCACTGAACACAAATGGATACAGAGGCAAACAGCGTAGGAGAAACGATGGTGCCCAGCTACCAAGTGATTGAATGTCTGGACCCTCAAAGACTTGGAGATAATTGAGTCACCATTCAGCACAGAAACAGCAAAGTCCACATGGAAGAAGCACACCAGCATGTGTGATCAAGAGGGGCCAAAGGGAGCAGGTATTGAGCACCAAAGAACAAAAATGACATCATTACGAATGGGGGGAAGACCAGGGTGGGGACCTAAGGCCCACTGGTGGGTAATTGGTGACCCCTTTACAGGGGAGTCACGGGGTGGAGATAGACTAGTCAAGGGGCAGCCAGGCAGTGATGATGCATACAAATTTCCTCTAATTCCTGAAGCCTTCCTCCCGCCCCCCCCCCCCCAACCCATCATGGTCTCAACTCTACCCCAAAGTCCAGATGGACTGCAGAGGATTTACTAGTGGAGAGGGGAGCTGGGGATGTGGGGAGACCAAGATGGTTGAGCCCCTTCAGCTCGGTTGTTGGATTGGAGCTGCTGGAGGGGTGGAGAGAGGGCGGGGTGGAGGGAATTCATGGAAGGGTGAATCCCCTCTGACCAAGGATGAGGAATATGAAGAGTCTTGCAGAGGACATTACAAAGTGAATCGTTGAAAATGCAATGATTTAACACCTTGTCATTTGATTTCTCTTTTTCCCATTTTAAATTTCGTTCAGGTTTTTAAATCTTTTCTACTTTCTTTTCTATTGAGGGCTGCCTTTGCTTTATCTTATTATTGTTGTTAGGTTGTTTTTTTTTGGTATGTTTTTGCTTTCATCTCTTATTACTGTTTTTGCATGTTTTTCTGTATACAAAATCTAGTATAGATATATGGTTAGAGACAATAACTGAACTAATAGTTTCTTGGTGGTATAGCAGAGGAAGTTGGGGGAAAGAGGGAGTTAATAACAAGAACAAGAAAGAAGAAAATGTTCTAAAATTGACTGTGGTAATGATCATAACACTCATAACTGTTGAATTGCATGTTATATGTATTATGTGCCAATAAAATCTTTGTTTAAATAAAAAAAATAAAGAAAAAAATCAAATCATTCTCTACTCTCAAGCACTGGTTCTCAATCAGGGACAAATTGCCAATCCTTTAGGGAAATGTTTTTTGTCTGGAAATGTTTTTGATTGTCATAATGGGAGTGAGAAGTTGCTGGCGGCATTTAGTAAATTGAGGCCAGAGATGCAACTGAACATGCTCCAAAACAAAAATGCATACCCAGTATGAAATGTCAGTAGTGCCAAGGTTGAGAACCTTTGTCTAGAATAAAGACCCACATCTGAAAATGTAGCATTGAAAGAATAAATATGGCGGGCTTGGCGGCTCAAATCCAGCGGTGGCTCTCAGGAGCAGCACTCAGTAGCTCCCACAACCACCAGAGGGCAGCGATGTCCCTTCCCCGAAAAAGAAAGGATACATATGAACAATTACATAAAATACAAGAGATGGGAAAGGATCCGAGGAAGGCTTACAATTTGGGAATGGACTCTTTCTCTGTTGGATGTCAGCAACTCAAAGTCCAGGAAAAAAATAGGTGAGACTAAAGGAAAAGTCCAGATAGAAGACCCGTGACTCTAAGGAGATAGCAATGGTAAAAAAGAACTCAGAGTGTCAATAATATTGGATTCAAAGTCTTAAATTGTAAAGTTCTACTGTCATAATGGAAGATTCAAATCAATTTATCATTTTAAAAAAGAAAATCTTTTGTAGTTGCACATGAAAAGTGTCCAACAACAGGAAAGTGGGTAAAGGGAGATGTTGACAGTGCAAGATATGACAAAATAATAATAATTTATAAATGCTCAAGGATTCATGAGGGAGGGGGGAATGGGGAGGAAGGGAGAAAATGAGAGGTTGATACCAAGGGCTCAATTGGAAAGCAAATGTTTTGAGAATGATGATGGCAGCAAATGTGTAAATGCATTTGATACAATGTATGTATGTATGGTTATGATAAAAGCTGTGTGATCATTCAATACAATTATTAAAAATTTAAAATATCCCAAAGGGCAGGCAGTGCCTTCGCACCACCAACACTTTAATGTCATTTAATCCTGTACCAGATGTGGTCTCTAAGATTTGCCTACACAGTGAGACACCAGGGTCCCTAGGGGAGTAGCTACTGCCATGTGGAGAATGCAAAACAAGCAAAGAGTGTTTTATTGTTGCTAAAAAGCAAGCAATCTTTTTGAGACTATTGAGGGTAGTGGTAAAAGGATAGAGTAATGTTGAAGAGGGTTGTGATACTTTGATGTTTTATAGTAGAAATCAGTGGCTTTATTAACTCATGAATATTCTAGAAAAGTTAAAGTAGAGAGCACAATAATTCTACAAGGAAACCATAAATATTGTGTGCTTATTTTATTGGTTTTATAATATCTTGGTTTTATCATTAAATTAGTGTTTATCTATAGTATATAGATCTCCACTTCTTTTATTTTGTATAAGTGAGTGTGCCAAAGAGACTTTGGAGCTGTAGAAACTGGACAAGGAATTTGTAGTACTAGTAGGCACATCAAACAACAGAATGAATGGGTGTCCCACATGTTTCAGAAGAGGGGGCTAGCCACAGTAAGTCCACACTGATTCTAAGATAACAACAAGAAAGTCAAACAGAAAACTGATAGGGTAAACTCTGCTCCTTATCTCCAAGAGATAAAACTTCAATGGTGCCTTTAATAACAAATATAGCATATCTATATGCCTATAAGGAAGAGCAGTTAATATGTTAGCAATATCATGCAAAAGTGAAAATTTGTGCATCAACCGCTAAAGCAAATGATGAAGAAATGGAAGAATTCTACCAATTTCCTTTGTCTGAAATTGATCAAACACGAAATAAAGATGCATTGATAGATTTTGGTGATTGGAGTATAAAAGTAGAAACAAAGAGGAAGTATCAGTAGCTGGAAAATATGGCCTTGGTGATTGAACCAAAGCTGGGGACTTATAATAGAACATTGCAAAACCAATGACTTCTTCATTGAGAATACCTTTTTCAACAACACAAATGGTGGCTATTTATGTGGCCAATGTCACATGGATAAATGGGAACCAACTTGACTATGTAGAGTGGAAAAAGTGTACAGAGAAGCTCAATATCCACCAAAAGAAGACTAAGCAAGGTCCAATGTGGAAGGAAAGTGTATCAGTTTCTCATACACAAGTTCAGATTGAAATTTAAGTACACATAAATGAATCCATGAGAGCCAAAATATGACCTTGAGTACATCCCATAAGAATTTAGAGAACACCTCTAGAATGTATTTGACACACTGAACACTAATGAATGATGACCAAGTTAGTTATAGGATGACATCAAGAACATGAGACATAAAGAAAGTGCTCACTTAAAATATAAGAAAGACAAAACCATGTATGTCAGAGAGAATCTGAAACTTGCTTCTGGTCCTAGAGTAGCTAAAGTGAATGGAAGAAGTTATGAAATAAAAGAGCTGAACAGAAAATTTCAAAAAGAACAGTTCAAGTAGATAAAGTAGCATAATGAAATGTGTACAGACTTGGAGTTAGTAAACCACAAGAAAAGAATATACTCAGTATATGTCAAGAATACTGAAAACTCAACTTGAACTGAAATATTGAAGGCTTGTATTGGCTGTCTAGGGGTGCTTTGGTGACATAGCAGTAACTCATTGGGGTAACTGCAAAGTTGGCAGTTTAAAACCATCTCTGCAGGAGAAATAAGGTGCTTTCCATTCCTATAACGAGGTATAGTCTTGGAAACTCACAGGGGCAGTTCTATTCTGGCTTGTTGGGTCCCTATGAATCAGAATCAACTCAGTCATAATGAGTTGATGGGCAATATATTGAATGATGCAGGGAGCATCAGAAAAAAACAATGGAAGGAGTACATCAAGGGATACCATTGGGAGGATGGCCCAGGGTCTGCCAGTGTGGCGTTCTGTTGTCCATATCTAGGGTCACAATGAGTCAGTGTTGACTTGATAGCACTATGCAACAACAATGTGCATTTTTTGTAATGCTAAGAGATGAGTTCTCTATCTATTCAGCAAATAAGTTATGACATACTAAGTATGAATGATTAAAAACAATAACATACACAGACATTTATGTATAAGCCCAGGTAAAAGAATAAAATTGAAATAAATATTAGGGATCAAGTAAATAAAGTTTAACTGTGAAAAGCAAAAACAAACACCTCACTTAGAATAACAGAAAGCTGTGATTACCAACTCCAAGTCTGTTCACATTTCATTATGATATATATCATATATTTCATTATGATATTGTGGCAGTCATGTGCTTATGTTAATTTCAAGATTGAGATGTCAGGGTGGAGTCTAGCCTGTTAATCTGGAGATAGCCATTGAGTAGCCAATGAGACCTCCGTGTGGGCATGGCTTTCTCCTGAGACTTCTGGGAAATCTTGCGATATTTCCCTCGTGGAGATGAGACACTATCTTCCCTAGTTATTGGGATTTAGTCTCAGAGACAAGAAATTATAGACAAGACAAGATGGCAGGGTCCAAGCTGCTGCAGGAGCTGAAGGAGAAGCCACATGGCCTTGCCCTAATGGAACCAGACCTCTGAAGCTGGAGAGGCTACGTGGAGACCCCTGCCAGTGATGAGTTGCTTCTACCACCACTGGATGTTGTTGATGAACCCTGAGCCCTGGAAATGAGGAACCATGAGGGGACGCCTGTCAGTGCCAGGACTCTACACCACTGGCTTGTGACTTTGTGAGTCAGAGGAGACATTATAGACTGGTATCAGGCATATGGGCTAATATTGGGCTTAAGACTTTGAACTACACTGGGCGGGGATACTTTCTCAATGTCCCATTCCTCTTCTATATAAACCTTTCCCTTATATCCATATGTGTGTCTATGAAATTTGTTCCTCTAGTTTACCTGAACTAACACAGATATATATATATACACACACACACACATACACACACATGCATATACATATACACATACACATACATATCATTTTGGAGGAAGCAGCCAGCAGATTCTTCAACAAAACCTGCAATTCAATTGATTGTTACTTAAATCCTGGAACTTTACCCAGTCCAAAATGTTGATTGGGATGAGCTGAAAATAGGGTAGTTTTAACAAATGGATATAATGAAAAGAAACATATTAAGAAAGAAAGATAGAGATCATGAAACAAAGGTAATAAGTCGAGGATCTTAATTCTAGCAAAACAGATGGAAGTGCACAAATCAATTTTGTCCTCATTGTTTTTGCATATACTTTATCTGTTGGTCTGGGAATTTAAAAATATCCTGAAAAGTCATTTCTAGTCATATAACTTGTTCAAATTATTTAAGAGATTTAATTAAGATGTTAGTCAACATTTAACTGTTTAAAAAATTTTAATAGTACTGAAAATTAGGCATAAAGTTAATACGTGAACATTAAGTAGAATAAAACATTGCAAGGTGCTCCTTAGAAAGTCCAAACACTCTTCCAGATAGCTATTAATTTGTACAATCAAATGGTTATTTTAATTAAGCCATTTAACCCCACCTCTGGGGACATGGGTTTCCACATGTGAAGTAGAGTGTAAGGGTGTGAACGACTGGCTTCTAATTGACGAGAAGGTAGGACAAGTAGGATTACAGGTGGACAAGTCCCTGGTGGGGTTGTGATTTCTGACAATGTTGGTCAGGATGGTATGACATGGTACAGGAGTATAATTTCCTCTCGTAAAGATTTATCTCTAAGCCTTCATTAATTTCCCTGAGTTTTCCTTCCCTTTCTTAGGTCCCCCCACCCCCATCCACACACACACACACACACACACACACACACACACACACACACACACCCTTTTGGTTCTTTTATCTCTGAATGGCATTGTGGTTACACATTGGGCTCCTATCCACAAGATTATCAGTGTGAGATCAACAGCCACTGTACCAGAAACTTTCAGGAGTAGTTTTCTATTCCTCTAAAGAGATAAGGTCTCTGGGACTCAGAAGGACAATTCTACCCTGTCCTATAGGGTCCCTATGAGGAGTCAGAATCCATTCAATGGCAGTGAGTTTTGTTTTGAGCTTTTGGTGTATTTCTGACCATGGCTGGGGGACATAGAGGTGTTTGATGGGGATGCAGGGTGAAGAGGCAAGGGCTATGGCCCCACAAAATCCCTCTTGCAGAGCTGTAAGAGGAATCTGTGTGGCAAGATTTCTAGTCACATTCTGGAAGCTGCCCTGTATTCTGCACCAGCAACTCTCCAATTCTGATTCTAAATTTACTGCTTTATCTGGCACCCCAACAAACAGCATCATCACTCACATGTCTGCCTTAGACTGCAAAGATTTTCAGCTGCTTGGATAGAATTACAAGGAAATTCTTGCTCTTTCTTCCTTGTTTCAAGAACTGTATTTTCATAGGAAATCCTTTAACCTTTCTTTCCTGAGTCCTCTGAGGAAGTAGCCACATCCCTACAGTCACTATCTCAGTGATTGCCCCCCCAGATCTAGTTTCAGAATAGTAATTGGAATTTTCTAATAAATAGGATTTCTACTCTAAAAGAGGGAGCTAGTTTAAATGTAATTTCTTCACTCCCATACTTTATTTATCCAAGAATTATTTTAGGTATAGTCAATTGTAAACCTAGTGCCCTGCAGAACACCTATGGAGAATTGCAGCTACATCCCTGCCCTTCTCGTTCCTAGTGCTCTGATGCTCTGAAGTTTTACTGACGGCCAATGAGGACGGAGTCTTTAGAATACAAAAAAAATGAGATATATCATTTGGGTGGTAATGAAAAAATCGACATAGCTAAGTAAAACCATCCACTTTGCTCTCTGTCAAGCAAGCAAACAAATGTGGGGGGGGGAACCCCAAAACATTGAAACAATGTAACATAGCAACCTGGTTTCATGGGTGACTCACACGTCAGAGGCAGATGCAGGCTTGTTGATGCAGTTAGGTGCCACTGACTCAGTTCAGACTCAGAGACCTTATGGACAACCAACGGAACGATGCCTGGTTCCCTACTAGCCCCACGATTGTTCCTTTGGAGCCCTTGGTTGCAGTCCCTGTGTCAGTACGTGTTATCAAGGGCCTCCTTCTTTTTTTATTTGGCATCACTGCCCTCTGGTGGGAGCAGAAGGCCCACCCTTGCTCTGGAGAGCTGCTGCTGGATTTGAACCACCAATCCAGTGGGCCGCAGTCCTGTACACAACCACTACGCCACCGGGGCTCAGCCTTGGGCCTCCCTCTTTTTTATTGCCCTTATACTTTACCAAGCATAATGGCCTTTTCCAATGACTGATAACATATCCTGATAACATATCCAAAGTAAATGGGATGAAGTCTCACAGCCCAGGAGGTTCTGATTGTGTTTCTCCCAAGACATATTTACTTGTTCTTTTATTTCTTTTTAAAGAATTATTTTACTGGAGGCTTATACAACTCTTATCACAATCATCCATCCATCCATTGTGTGCCAAGCACATGTGTACATTTGTTGCCATCGTCATTCTCAAAACAGTTGCTTTTTACTTAAGCCCTTAGTATTAGCTCCTCACTTCCCTCGCTCCCTCCCCCTGCCTCCCTCCATCATGAATCTTTGGTAATTTATAAATTATTATTATTTTGTCATATCTTACATTGCCAATGTCTCTCTTCTTCCACTTCCTTATTTTCTGTACCCCAGGGAGGAGGCTATATGTAGATCCTTATAATCTGTTTTTTTGATAGTTAATGGTACATTCAGTAGTCTTCACAAGCACCCACCATCATTCAAATGCATCGATTCCTCTTCCTTATTCAATGTATAGCCCCTGCTTGAATATGAGGTGAGTGACAGTAAAACAGCTTGGGTCAGACACATTTGCGTCCACAGAGTGACATGCTTGCTCTTCAACGCTTCAAAGAGGGTTTGTGCACCAGATTTACCCAATGCAATGTCATTTGATGTCTTGACTGTTTCCTCCATGATCATTGATTATGAATCCAAATAAAACTGAATCTGTGACAACTTCAATCTTGTTTCTCCCTATCATTATGTTACCTTCTGAAGTCTCAAATCCTTGTTCTCCATCAAAAAGTGCTTCCATTCCTAATTTTCAGAAAGCAGGGCTGTGTCACCTGCACACTTCAGGTTGTGAACAAGTTTTCACCAATCCTGATGTAGCTCTTCCTAATATTGTCCAGCTCCTCACAATTTTTCCCAGAATATAGACTGAATATGGTGAGAGGATGTCACCCTGATATACACCGTTCCTTATTTTAAACTATGTACTCTTTCCTGGCTCATGTTCCATGTACAGGCTGCACATGAGCACACTGAAATATTCTGGAGTTCCCATTCTTCTCATTTCTTCCCAACTTGTTATGGTGCACACAGTTGAATACTTTTTCATAGTGAACAAAACACAGTAAGCATCTTTTTGGTGTTCTCTACTGTCTGCCAAGATCCATCTGAAATCAGCAATGATAAGCCCTCATTGCATGTCCTCTTCTGACTCTGGTTTGAGTTTCTGGCAGTTCTCTGTTGATGTCATACTGCAATCTTTTTTGAATTTCCTTTAGTAAAATTTTACTTGTGTTTGATATCAATGATATCCTAAAAATTGCCCCTTTTGAGGGCGAGGATAAGCTTTCTTTGAAATGGGTGCATATATGGATCTCCTCCAGTCAATTGGCCAAGTAGCTGTCTTCCAAAATCTTGGTATAGTTGTGAGTGAATGAGTGCTTCTAGTGTTTCATCAGTTTGTTGAAACATTTTGATTGATATTCTATCAATTCCTGGTGCCTTGATTTTGGTTAATGCCTTCAGGACAGTTTGGACTTCTTCCTTCAGAATAACTGGATCTTCATCATATGCTGCCAGCCTCTAATAATGGCTGAATGCCAAGTGGTAGTTCTTCTCGGTACAGAGACTCTATATTCCTTCCATTTTCTTTGGTGCTTCCTGGACCATTCAATATTTTGCCCATACAGTCTTCTAATATTGCAACTCATGTCTTGATTTTTTAAAATTCTTTCAGCTAAAGATATGCTGAGCATGTTGTTCTCTTTTGGTTTCCAAACTCCAAGTCTCTGCACATTTCATAATACATTACCTGTCTTTCTGAGTGGTCCTTTGACATTTTCTGATCAGCTCTTCTACTGCATTCTTTCTTTCATTTGTTTTAACTACTTTATGATCAAGAGCCCTGGTGATGTAGTGATTATGTGTTGGGCTGTTAACAATTTGACACCATCCGATATTCTGTGGGAGAAAGTAGAGGTTTTCCATTCCTGTAAAGACTTGCATTCACCGAAACTCACAGGGGCAGTTCAACTTGCTCCTGTGGAGTTTCTGAGAGTCTGAAATAACTCCAGAGCAGTGAGTTGCTGTTACGATCAAGAGCAAGTGTCAGAGCCTCTTCTGAGATGCACTCTGATCTTTCCTGTCTTTCTAATGACTTGCTTTCGTCCTATAATATCCATGACATCATCTCACTGCTGGTCAGGTTTTCTGTCATCAAACTCAGTGCTGCAAATCTCTTTTTGAAATGTTCTCTAAATTCAGGGCAGATACATGAAAGGTCATCTTTTGACTCTCATGGATTTGTTTTTATTTTCGTTAACTTCAATCAAAAGGTACGTATGAGTGACTGATGGTCTGTTTCACAGCAAGCATCTGGCCTAATTTTGACAGCAGACATTGAGCTTCTTCCTACTCTCTTCCCATTGAAGTAATAAATTTGTTTCTATGTCCACATGTAAAATTGCTGTTTATATTGTTGAGAAAATATATTTATAGGGAAGAATTTCTTGGTCTTGCAAAATTCTGCCATAGGATCTCCAAAGTTAGCATTTTCCACCTATTTCTCTTCTTTGTTTTCAACTTTTTGAAAATTTACCCATTTACCCAAAATTATCAATGTATATTGAGTGTATGTTTGATCAATTTCAGACTGAAATTGGTTGGTAAAATTCTTCATTTTTTTTCATGACTTGCTTTAGTGATTAGCCCATAAATTTGAATTATTATTGTATTAACTGGATTTCCATGTATCTTATTAAATATTATCCTATTATATACAGCATTGTACTTCAAGATCTTGAAATGTCCTTTTTGATGACTCATGTTGTGATGGGTACGTTTGTTATGCCAACATGGCCACAGAAGATTGGTGGGTCTGTTGTGATGGCATGGCCAATGAACACATGGGATGAATTGAAGGGCAGAGATAGGAAGGGCTCGGCGAATCCCGACCTCTCTCTTGCTTCCGGATCTTTGGATGAGAGAGCTGCCTTGTTTGTCCTGTGCCTAGACCTCCAAGCACTACCCGTGGGACAACTAATCGTAGACTGTGTTGCTGTGAGTTGAGGTTCCTTGAAGCCCTACTTCGCCACACTCCTGGGATATACATCTCTTGAGCTGGGGACTGTTGGACTCTGTCATCTGGCTTACTGTTGGTGACCTGTTCTGCTTCTTGCTGCCTGTGACCAGTTAGCCTGGATTGCTCTATGGAGGACTACTCAGCGGCCTTCAAGCCTTGAAGATCTGCCAGTCTTCTAGTTGCCTCACGCAAGTGAGTTGCACCGAGCAATCTGTACTAGTTTATAGACAGCTGTTTCTTTCTTATCTTACCTACCTTTCTCTCTATATAAATATATAAAAAGAATGACTAGTGTCCTGATTTTTATTTCTCTGAGAGAACCCTGCCTGACACACATGTGATAATACTTCTCTTGAATTTTTCATTCCAAGCATCGTAAAGCAATGTATTTGTCTGATTCAAATGGCCAATACCGGTTCACTTTGGCTCAGTAATGCTTAACTATTCATATTTATGCATCCCAATTCACTATTGATATCTTCCAATTTTCTAAACCCATAGTTCATGCAGTCCAGGTTCTAATTATTAATGGATGTTTTCGGATGTTTCTTCTCATTAGAAAGGATGCCTCGCCAGCTACTGAAGGCTCGCAAAGCTCACTCCACCCCCAGCATTAAGGTGGGCTCTCCTTGGAGCAGTTTGTTCTACCTCAGTTATAGTTCCTTCCAGCCCAGGGGCTCATCTTCTGGCACTATGAGTGATAATATTTCAATGTCACTTGTGAGGTTTTCAATACCTGACGATGTGCAGCTGCTATGCATAAGTTTTTAGTGTTCCTTCCTCAGAAGCGGACACTCAATGCCTTCTTCATAGTCTGTTTTTTAGTTTGGAAGCTCTGCTAATTTCTGTTCCCCTTGGTGACCCTGTTCATGTTTGAAATACCAGTGGCATAGTTTCTAGCATCTTAACAACACACAAGCTACCGCAGTACAATAAACTGACACAAGTTGTGGCAGGTGCAGACATGTAAGTATAAATCCTCACTCATCCATCTAAGCAAAGCATTCCTTAAAGGATTGTATCCAGGGCTAACTAAGGTTTCAAGCAAACCCAACTCTTTGCTATGGTGTTGATCCTGACCTTCAGTGACCCTGTGAAACAATAGAACAGGGCTGTCTTCAATTAATCTGCCAAGTAGCAGCTGGTTGGTTAAAATCACTGACATTTTCATTACCAATGCTATGTCAGGAGTTCAATGAATGTCTCATAATGTAAAATATCTAAGAGAATGCTTGTTATATGGTAGGTTCTCAACAAATGAAAATTATTGTTTTACTCTAACCATAACTTGAAAGATTTCCTTTCTTAATATTAAAATGTTCTTGGAAAACTATCACCATCAGTATCTGTTATTTTAGTAGAGAGAAAATGGTAAATACTCAAGGGCTCCAAATGTGCAGGTGAGTTCCAGTTCTAAATACTTGTTATTAACTGACAAAAGAGAAACACTGAGGAGATCAGTGAATGCCCATGTGAAGAGACCTCTAAGGAGAATTCTTTCAGAAGTCGCAGACTTTGGGGGGAATTCACCTTAGTTGATATAGTTTCACTAGTTCACTCCTGGTCTGAGACCACTAAGAATTTTAATTGGTCTCTCAGGGTTGTATTGACAGTTCAAGGGTTTACAAAGCTGCAAGCATGGGAGAGCAACACAGAATGAAAACCCAAACTGAAAAATACTTACATTCTTCCAGCAGATGCTGAAAAATAAGCTCAACTTGAATTTAATCATATCCTGAAGGTGGTTGAATGAACAGGAAGTCACAAAAGGGAAGTGACTTACAATGA
Source organism: Nesogale talazaci (assembly GCA_004026705.1). Lineage (NCBI taxonomy): Eukaryota > Metazoa > Chordata > Mammalia > Afrosoricida > Tenrecidae > Nesogale > Nesogale talazaci. The sequence continues at coordinate 92,560 of PVJH01003637.1, read as the reverse complement.
CCACTTATTTTGTGTCTGCCATGAACTTGATGCTTTACAAATATATTTTATGTATTTATACCATGTTATACCTTTGTGGTCATCTTGCGTAATAGATACAATTCAAATTCTCTTTTACAAATAAAGAAACCAATGAGAAAAATGAATCGCCTTGGTGATGTGATTGACAATCAGTATATAGGGATCCAAGTGTGCAGGCCAAAAGTCTTGGTATCATTCTTGGCTTCTGTCTCTCTCATACTGTATTTCAGGAAATCTTGTTTGCACCACCTTTAAAATACATTCAGAATATGACTTCTTGTCACCTCTATCTCGCACATGCCTTGAAAAGGTAGTCTGTGCAATGGTCTAACATGACCTTTCCTCTTGAGCCCATCCCTTCCTACTGTCCTTTGTGATAATCAACTGCCGCCTGACCCCTAGACATTTCTCTTAACTGGTGGGAATGGTCCTGCTTTCAGGCAAGCAGTCCACTTACTTCTTCCATCTGCCTCTGACATTCTCCTTAATTTTTCACTTATACTTCCTCACCATCTACACCGCTTTTCAATGTGGATTCTCTAATCATTTTAATTAATACTATATCCTGCCCTTCCTTTGGAGTCCTCACATATGCTGTTTTGCTTTTCTCCATGGAACTAAATGGGTTACTAACATGCTACCTTGTTTTGCTTATTTGTTATGGTAGCTATTGTCTGTTACTTATGTGTGTATGCTTTTGTCACATGCTAGATGCTACGAAAATAATTGTATAATGAATGAAAACTTTATCTGACTGAGAAACCCATGAACTTTTCAATGTTTAACTTCAAAAATCTGTTTTTTTTCACTCTATGAAAATCATCTCAATAATAAAGAATCCAACAGGTTACATCTCAATTCAAGGACACATCTTACTGAGAGAATACTTGGGTGAATTGTGCTAATGTTTTTCTTTCTAATTTTGCTTCCATAACTGATCAGTTTCTTCTGAAATATTCTTCCTTTACATGTCGGAGTACTTTTAATATGTGATGGGTAATCTTGGTCTATTTGCTGCTCTTATGATATTTGTAAAGGAAAGGCATACTGGTTTTGAGCTGGGCAGCAAGTTCAGCATTTCAAAACTATCAGTTGCTCTGGGGAAGAAAAACAAAGCTTTCTATGCCGATAAAGAACTACAGACTCAAATGCCCACAGGAATAATTCTACAAGGTGGAATCTACTCAATGTCAGTGAATTGGAGTTGACAGTTTTTAGACACCTAAAAATAAATTAAATTTCCTTGAAAATCTTTTGTCTATGTATTTTATGTATTAAATATTACACATAAAGATGACTCTTTCCTCAGGGCCAGTTCTTTACTTTGTGTATCGCAAATATGTAGGAAGTATATTGGTGCTCAAAGGCTCCAAGCCACAAGAAAGCCATCACCTTCTTCAATCAGCTGCTGGCTCACTCATGCAAAGAGGCAGCATCACAGGAAGAGAAGGCCATTTATCTTACAGCAATCGAGCTACCATTCCACTCAAGTACTCTGGTAGGACATAAGCGACACACTTGTCAGAATCTTGACCAGTCTCACAGAAATGGCAGAATGTTTTCTTCAATTGGGTTTTTATTTTTTCCATATTTTGCTTTGCGGGGGAAAGAGGCAAGGGAAGATTTTAGGAAGTAGTGAAAGACGGAGGCAACTGTGGTAGATAGTTGCTTCTTTGTTTACTGTCTTCTGCGTCTCTTCCTTCGGAGAAGAGTTTACGACCAACATTATGAGAAGGATGACTGGCCGGGTCCCATTCATCAGAGTAGTCTTCTGTCATCCTGAGAACAGGATGGTCCGATTGGGGGCATGCTATCCTAGCAAGCACAATATCTATTTGGCAGAGAGAATTGAACACTGTGAAGAATGCCCTTTTTCTGGAATGTGAGTCACGGCAGGCTATATAAGGCTGGAGGTAGATGTGCTCATTTTTTCTGTCAGGTGCAAAGCCCTAACTGGGAATTAAGTTTTCACAGTGGAAAGCCACACTATGAAGGCAGACCAAAATAAAATGATATTGCTTGAACGTCCCGATCTGACAGCATTCTATGATAGCCCTCTGCTTAATGTTCCAGTTATAGGAATCAGAGGCATTTTCTCTTTTAAAAATGTACTTAAAAAACTAATTTGCGTTGATATTTCATCCTCTTGCAACTGAAGCTAAATCCTGAATAATAATGCCATGAAATAGGAACACCAAAACGTCAATCATCTCATTCAATTATAATTAGAATTCATATATAAGATAATGACCTGCTTCTCTGGAAGATCTTTGAATAAAAAGGAAGAATCAATTACATGTTGTCTCTATCCTTCTTCTATGCCCTTTGTCCACCTTTTCCTCCCTTCATCACCTCCTGCATCAGCCCCGAGCTTTTCTACAGATGGGTTTAAAGTGCCTATATCCACTACACAAAATGACAGAGATATGGACATTGTGAGAGCACCCATTTTCTGATTCTTACTCAGTTATGAAGAAAATCACTCAACCCCCTTGTGTCAGTCCAGGTAGACTAGAGGAACAAATTCAAGGACACGCATATTGATATAAGGAAAGGGTTTATATACAAAAGGAATGGGACATGGAGAAAGCATCCCAGCCCAGTCCAGTTCAAAGTCATAAGTCCGATATTAACCCATATGCTCGAAATCAGTCTATAAAGTCTTCTTCCAACTCACGAAGTCACAGGTCAGTGGGTGCAGAATCCCAGTGCTGGCAGGGCACCGCGCCTCCAGGGCTCAGGGCCCATCAACAGCAGAAGCAACTCAGTGCTGGCAGAGGTCTCCATCTGGCCGCCCCAGCTTCAGAGGTCTGGCTCCATCAGGGCAAAGCTGTGTGGTCTCTCCGCCGGCTCCTCCAACTTCTTAAACGCTGCCAGCTTGTCTTGTTCATGATTAGTCATCTCTGAGACTAACCCCCAACAGCTGGGGGAGATAGTTTCTCATCTTCACGAGAGAAATATCGCGAGATTTCCCAGGAGTCTCAGGAGAAAGCCATGCCCACATAGAGACCTCATTGGCTACTCAATGGCTATCTCCAGATTAACAGGCTAGGCTCCACCCCTACATTTCAATCATGGCACATGACTGCCACACCCCTCATCCCCGACTCCCACAAAGTCTCAAACTCAATGCCAGCGAATCAATGCCAACCCATCGAGACTCTAGAGGCCAGAGTGAAACTGCCACTTTAAGTCTCAGTAACTATAACTGATCACAGGAGTAGAAAGTCCCATATTTTCCCCTGGAGAGGTTGGTGGTTTTGAAATGCTGACCTCGCCCATCTCGGCCTAATGCCTAACCGCTCTACCACCAGAAAACCCTCGTTCTCTATATGCCCTGTTAGCAGACTCTCAGATAATTATTCAGCAAATGGAGAGTCTTTCCTCTCATCACCTCTCTGGGGAACCAACTACTGTGCTCCGTTGATGGAGGTATTTCACTTTTCTGAGACTTGCTTTTCTTACTTATAAAGGTCAGTTATAAAACCCACCTGGATTGCTCCCAAAGCATAATGTCATAAAACAATGTATGTCAACTTCCTGGTCTAGAGTAGACGTTCAATAAATGGTAGCTATTTTTATGTAATCACTCTCACATTACTCTTGCTCCCTATTTTTAGAGCCAGAAAGGAGAATGACGTAGAATAGGTGTTCTCATTGAGCTCTTAAGAAGAGCGAAGAAAAATAGGGCATTGCTAAGTAAGCAGGAAAGTCCCTGTCTCTGTTTCATGCAGAATTGGCGATAATTATGTGAAATAGCTACAAAGTTAAGTTTCCAATCTAAAATAAATATTTTAGTAGCTGTCTTTTTTATAGTGGCCTCTATGCTTTCTACCCTAGTACTGATGTTTTTCTATTTCTCTCCTGTTTTAAAGAACCCATCCAAAGGATAAACCCAGTGAGGTGTATCAGAAAAGGCGATGGAGTCCTAAGGGAGAGAATGTTCTTTGCTCACATGCAGATTCAGCAGGCCTTTTCCATAAAAGAGCAAACTAGACGTTCCTGGGTGAGCAGCACAATTGACTGCAGTTATTGTCCCCAAAGCCAGACTTTTACCAACCATAATAATGGCATTTATTTCTGCCATATTATTTTCATTTAAAAAGTCATGTGTACCGCTACATAGATGTATATGCTTATATATCAGATGGTATCAAATTGACAGCACACAACAACTTGAATTTATAGAGTATATATCTTTTTATGTAAATCACACTCATTTCCTAGTTTCTTTGCCAACAGTTCGAACCCAAGGAGCTTTCAGTGTTCACACACACACACACACACACACATTCTCTCTTCTCTTTCCTAGCAAATATGAAACTAGGCATGAGGATATTGAAAGAAGGGTTAGTTGAACACATAGCATGGCTGTTTTATCAAATTTTCTTAGGTAAAGCTCTTTGGGGGCATCTTGTTTTATTGCCAGAGTTTGGTCAAATGCTTAGACCTGTGGTAATTTGGGGAAATATTTAAATGTAACTGAAAACCAGGGAGCACATAGTTTTTAATAGCATTACAGCAAGATATAGTATGAAACCCATCCTTCCTCTGCCCCACCCCCCCACCCGGGGCAAAGGAAACACAAAATTCTTACATCTGCAGCACAGCACCTAAGGCTTTTCAAAAGGCTTTCCTTCAGTCGCTTTATCTCATTTTATCCTCCCAATGAAATTGGTCATGGAATTAGAGTTTGCATACATTTCTCTCCCTACTTGCAAACGGTAGAAATTGAGGTTTATATTTCTAAGGTTCTAGTGCAGATGACAAGCCAGGGATAGGTTTTGGGGCATAAATGCCAAACTGATAGGTTACCACATGAAATTTTTAGGGTTGATTTTTGCCCCCTGTTCATTTATCCATTGTACTTTCTTTAAAGCATTGAACTTGAATGTCCCCCTATTTTGTGCTAAGAAAGTCGTATTTCTCAACTGAAAGCAGCAGGAATCCTTCGTCTTCATTTGAGTGAAGGAGAGAATCCATTAAATGTCCTACTAACTCTGGCTCTTACAAGATACTGATTTGCCTCATCATTTTTTTATGAGCAGAGAGTGGTTATTTTAGAAGTATCACTAGCTGGAAGATAGCACATCGGACTAAAATCCTCATTTGAATTTTACATAGTAAAAGGGGAGATAATCAGATTGTCTTGGGTGAAGTATGGTGAGGCTAGGTATAGATTAAGAGACAGAACTAGAAAGTTATCTAGAATATTTTGAAAAATTATGCATAGATCTCCTTGGGGAGAACACAGCTCCCAAGGCCACTCAGAAAGTTGCATCCTGGGACAGATAACATCACAGTGCACTGATAGGAGGTGGCTTAGATATGGGTAGCAGGGTGAGGTAAGTTAGAGTTCCCAAAAGTATTCTCAACAGTATTTTGAGTAATTCCATAGACCTGTGGGCATATGAACTTTCTTTAGTTGTTTGGTACGTGCATTCAAGGTGATTAATAGGATTGATCATGTAGTGGCCAGGGATATGGGAAACTGACAAGGGAAATGAGATGATTGGAGAGTGAATTTAAAAGTTTCCCAAGCAAATAAACTGGTCATTCCAAACCAGTACATCAAACTGTGTCATCATAGCTTTTTAAAGAAAAACAAAGCAAACCTCACTGTATTGTAAGGGACTTGTGCTTTAGGAAAGCTGTGGGCTGGAAAATGCCATGAATGTTGTTCTCTCCTGGGTTGTTGAAGCCCAATAGAGTGGGTGAGTGCATAGAAGTGCCACATATGCATGCTTTCTGCCTCCATCTTTCCTTCTTTATCCTTCTAATTGGGTCATGAGTAGAACTGGATGATAAGATAATTGTGCTCAACTGATGTGGTGGGAGAGAATAGCCTTGTCTTCTGAATTGAGATTAGAAAAGGTTCTATTTTTTTTCCCAACAGAGTCTATGCCATCTCTTCCCTTACTACTCAGCCCCACCCCCACTTTTCCCACTTTTCTGTTTTCCCAGTTTTGCCTGGTGCCCATCTCACACCCCTCCCCCCCCCATTCCTGCTGTAGAATGTCATTACATAGTATCACTAGGTGACATGCAAGAGGACATCTGGCTCATTACCTCTTTACAGACTGAATCACTTCAGGTACCTCCATTGTCACTGGGAACATGTCCTAGGTGTTTGCTCCCATCACAGCTCAACAGAGAGTCCTGGCTCCAACCTTATTTTTATTAGTAGGGCTCAGATGGAAACTATCAGCCCTAAAAAACTGGAGTGGGAATTTGATAGAAGTATATTCTGGGATAAATCTGAAATTCAGATTTGACACGTGTAAGGCAGTACCCCCCCCCCCCTTCCCTATGTATGACTTGGAGTTTCTCTGTTATTGGATTGAGAAAACTTCTGTCACAAAAACATACAAAGCTTTGAGCTTAGCTCACAACTAAGATTCAACCATAAAAAGATTTTGGTTTGAACCAAGTATAATGAACACTGAGGATCTGTCAGGTGGGCATTAGAATACTAACCACAAGGTCAGTAGTTCAAAACCACAGACTGTTCCATAGGATAAAGGTGAAGCTCTATGCTATGTCAATATTTACAGCCTAGGAAACCCATTGGGGCAGTTCTACTCTGTACGATAAGGTTGATCAACTTGATGGCAATGGTGTCTTGTGGAGCTAAGTATGATGAGACAAGACAGTTTGGGGGATGTGACTTTGGTGTACATCCTTGGAGGACACCTGGAAATATGCAAGCAAGGTATCTTTCCTTTTATGATGTTGAAATGGAAATACCACAATTGGTTGGTGGTAAAAAGTAGATAAGTATTTTCTTGCAGTTCAGAAGAGAATGAATGCAGGGTACCTACCCTAGGAAAAGTTTCTTGTCTCAGTTTCTGTAATACATGCAGCTTGGGTTCCTTAGGAATTGATTTCGGTAGATTCCTAATTTAGGTTATTTGTCACTCTGCCTATATTGCTCCTTATAGGTTAGCTTTAGGATATACCCTACACTTATATGGTCTCATTGACATATCAAAGGAAGTCCTATTTCTAAATCAAATTCCAACATGTGTTGCTATTGGGCATAATCCAGTCCATTAACAAGAGTTTGTCAATAGACTGCTGACAATTCTGTGCTGAGCAGAAGAGAGAAGAAATAGGATGGATGTTAATAAATTCTCCAATTCCATGGGCATTTGAAGGCTAAGTATTTGAATATTACATGTGATTCAACTGAGAAAATAACGGTAAGAGATTTAATGGAAGTCTAATTCGGCACAGGTTTTCTTGCTTGTTTGTTTGCCTATGCACATACAGAAGCAAGAGATATACATGTTCACATATGCATTCTATGATCAGTTCCAATTAGTTTCTTTCCAGCAGTTGTAAATTATAGGATAAAAGATATTAAAGTCCTAGAAAGTTACATGAAGAAGTGCACTTGCTTCTGAATCAGATGAACACATTTTGTCACATAAGCTCTATGAAGAAGAGGCTTTTAATAAAGTTTAATACATGTATCTGACATTTCTTCAATAATTCATAATAGAAGAAGCTGTGTTAAGTATGGCATAATGTCCAACTAGATTCATTACCTTGAAATGTGACTAAAAATATTCAATCCTTTATCTCTCTGAATAGGCTGCCTAGAGAGAGTATCTGTATTCCACAGAGCCAGAGCCTGAACTTATGGGGGTAGGTAGGGCTTGAGTGAGGTCTAGAAGGACAAGGAGTCCCTTTCTCTCTTTTCTGTTTTAGGTATTGTGGTTCTAAGTGGCACTTCATTTGAAAAAGAGAATAGTTTTGCTACTTTTTAAAAAACAAAGGAGGAGTAAAAAGCACTAATATACCAAAAGAGATCATTGTCTAGGAGTCAAGACATCTAAGAGTGAGGCCAGCTTTATGATTTTGGTGACATTATTTAGCTTCTGAATACGGACTCCAGCTGTTTAATATGCATCAAACTCATCGCCATTGGGTTGATACTGACTTGTAGTGTCTCTAGAGGCCCCTGTGAGTTTCTGAAATTGTAACTTCTTAAGAGAGTAGAAAGACTTTTTTTTACTCCCTCGGGGCATTTGCTGGTCTCACACTGCTGGCCTTGTGGATAGCAGCCCAACCTAACCAGGATGCTACCAGGGCTCCTGAAGTAATACAAAATGAATAAGTTTACTTAGCAAACAATAAATGACCCTGGTATGATATTGGCTTTAGATAGAAAGGGGAGAGAGAGAGAGACAGGGAGAGAGAGAAAGAGAGAGATGGAGATAGAGAGAGAGTCAGAGAGACAGAGACAGAGAGAGATTATCTGATGCCATTAGTGGATTGCACATTTGACTGTTAGGTCAACAGTTTGAAACTAGCAGCTTCTCCAAGAGAAAAGGGTAACACTTTGTACTCTCCTAAAGAGTTACAGCCTCAGAACCCACAGGGGCAGTCTCCCCCTCACTATGGGTCACTATGAATTGCAATGAGGTTGGGATTACATTTAAATAGCCCCTACTGAAATATGTTCTCTTACTTAGAACGTGTTTTAAAAGTATGTTTACAATTGCTTAACAATAGAGGTTACCACTTAGTCAGCAATTATTTCATTTAAATGAACCCATTCAAATAAACTTTTGAGTAATTTTTTTTTTCCATTTTGCTAACAGAAGGCAATGCACCTTCGAGAAGGCTAATGGCTTGTCCTGATAAGTTAGTCCCTAGCTCTGTTTATACATTTAGTTCCATGTTTCTATCACAGGTGGCGTTGCTTTGCTTTAGAATGACTTTGGGTGACTGAGTGGGTTCACTTATGGAAGCGATGACTAAGATATTTTTGGTTCCCTTTATTTAATAGAAAATAGAAAATGATAGCAAGTCTTCAGAGCAGTGGTGATTCCAGACCACTTCATCGTGCTCACGCAGAACCTGGACATGGAGTAAGAGGCAGTTGATTGAACCACACAAGAGAGCAGTGCACGGTTCAAAATCAGGAAAGGTGTGTGTCAAGGCTGTATCCTGTCACCATGCTGACTCAGCGTACTCACTGAACAAAATTCACAGAGAAACTGGATTAGGTGAAGAACAATGAAGCATCTGCATTGGAGGCAGGCTTATTAACAACCTGCAGTAGGCAGGTGACACACCCTTGCCTGCTGAAAGTGAGAAGGACTTGTGAAACTTGCTGGCGAACGTTAAGGGTTGCAGCCTCTACTGTGAATTACAAGTAGATGTAGAAGAGCCCCAAATCCTCACAAGTGGACCAATGAGTAAGGCTCATGATAAACTTGGAGAAAAGGCTGACGTTGTCAAGGTTTGTGTCTTACTTAGATGCACAGTCAAGGCTTGTGGAAGCCACTATCAAGAGATTGAAGGGCACGTTCTTGCTAGGTCAATCTTGTGCACCAGAGAGCATTAGAATATGGAAAAGCAAGGATACTGCTTTGAGGACAAAGCCGTGCCCGAACCAAGCCACATTATTTTAAATGGCTGCATATGCGTGGGAAAGTTGGACGTTGCACAAGGAAGACTACAGAAGAGTTGATACATTTGAATTGGGCTGCTGGCAAAAAATGGTGAAAGCACCATGGCCTACTGAAAGGACAAGCAAATCAGCCTTGGAAGAAGTATGGCCAGAGGGCACCTAGAGTTACTTTGGACATGTTGTCAAGAGAGCCCACGCTCTGGAGAAGGACAGCATGTTTGGTAATGTTGAAGGGTTGCACAAAAGAGGAAGGTTCCCAGGGAGGCAGATGAACACAGAGGCTACAGCAACAGTCTTAAGCACAGCAGCAATTGTCAGGAGGGTCAGTACTTCTTTCTGTTGTACGTAAGGTCACTGGGGGTTAGAATGGACTGGATGGCAGATAATAACAGCAACAGCCTTATTACTTCTTTTTACTTCTAATTACACTTATTACCTCTCCAGACTTTCTTCCCCTTCCACCACTGAGAACCATCAAAGTATAGTTATTATTGTATGAAAACCTTAATTTATTTTTCAGACGAGTTGTCTCATCCCAATTTATTTGTCATTTGTTTGTTTATAAACAGTTCTATTGGCACATAATTCATATGTCATACGGTTCAATTGTTCAACCATATCAAGAAAAGCTGTATAATCAGGACCCCAATCAACTTCAGAACACTTTCCTTATTCTTGTGCTCACTGTTATTAGATCCCATTTTCTCTCCAACCTCTTCTGCCATACTTCCAAAAAACCATTACTATTTCTACAGATTTACCTATCCTCAATTTCATATACAGAAAAAAAATCCCCCAAACAATAAAATAAACAGAGAAAAACTTCAATTGAAAATAAAGTAGAGGGACTGAGCCCCGGTGGTATAAGTGGTTGAGTGCAGGACTGTGGACCGCGAGCTTGGCGTTTCAAATCTAGCTGCAGCTCTCAGGAGCAGCGCTGGGTAGCTCCCATAACCACCAGGGCAATGATGCCCACAAAACAACAACAACAAAAAAGGACAAAAAAGAAAATAAAGTAGAAAAAAAACCAAGCAAAAAAGAAAATAAAGTAGAAATTATTAAAAACTTTGAAATGAGTCCAAAGAGATACCAAAAAAGTGTTAAATTTTAACTGCATCTGCCATAATGTACTTTCCAATGTATTTTGAATGATAGATATGCTATTCACACTCCTGATCTCCCATTTGAAGGTATTCACCGAAGGCTTAATCCACATGCAGTTCCCCTTTTAGTTGGCTAATGTCATGGAGAATAGCATGCTCCAAAATCATGCATGTAAATCAGTATTTTTCAACAGATTTAACCAAGGCAATAGACAAAATAATTTTTGATTGCTGCTTCACTGGGTATTGAAAATCATAGACGTGTTGAAAAACTATCCCAGTGATCCCAGGTCGATAACATATTCATAGACCCATGTGACCAAATAGTACAGCATCACTAATCCTCTCAGAGATCCTATATCTACCTAGCTGTAAAAATATTCAGTACCTCTATATACCTGTATATACCAGTCTCTAAATTAGGAGATACATTTATATATACACAGAGCTATATAAATACACTTATATAACTTATTAAGCTTTCCCATTCTTTCATTATTTAATGGTTACTAAGTAAACTACACTAAGCGATGATTTTAATTATAGACAATTTAAGAAAGGGAAAATGTACATCCCTATTTTAAATGTTGTTCAAAATTACACCAACACCCAGTCAATTGCACTGCCTAATTCATTTTGCTTCTGAAGTATAAAGTTACTTTTCCTGATTGGTAAACCAGTGTGACAGCTGACTCTGAACTGCCACAGACCCCATGGGTCTAAATATTTAATATTTAAGGTTGGTTGAAAGGCAGAAACTGAGTCCAGGTTGCCAGCACCAGGACTGCATTTTGTATTTTCCTCATCGTTAATCTTTTTCTTCTCTTTTCTTTGTCATTTTTCCTTTCCCTTCACATCTCCCTCCCCCTTTTTCTAGCTCCTCCTTCTGTTGCTTCTTGTCTTAGGTTGGGTTCTTTAGAGAAGCGAAACCAACGATAACACACGCACACCCTGGTGGTATATTTAGTGATTACAAGTTGGTCTGCTAACTGCAAGGTCCGTAGTTTGAAAACACCAATCACTTCCTGGGAGAGGAGAACAATGATGCTTTCTATTCCTGTAAACTGTTGGGTCTCAAACTAACTGTCCTACCCTGTCGGGCTGCGGTACGTCAGAATTGGCTCACAAGCAGTGCGGGTGGTTTGGTTCCCTGCGTTCTTCCTGTGGTATCTGGATTTTGAAAGAGAGTTCAGAAATGATAGAGCACTTCCCATTCTGCTTCTGCCTACTTTCTCTCTACTGTACTTCTCTAGTTCTGTCATTTTGCAATGATCATTATGATCACAAGCTATTTATTGGAAGAGCTCCTGTGGTGGTGTCAAGAGTGTTGGATGGCTAACGACAGGTCATCAATCCAAGCCCATCAGTGGCTCCATGAGAGAAAGCTGAAACTATGCTTCTGGAAAGCCTCACAGCCTCACAAACACTGTAATGACTCGCTCTGAGTGGGAATGGACCGGTGCGAGGTACCTACTACCTGAAAAGCATCTCATGGTGCATCTTAAATAGACACTCTGGTCAGAACTGTAGCCTGCTTATCCATGACAACTGCCCTTGATGAGCATTCCAAAAGGTTAGTAGAAAAGATAAATGTATCATGTGACCAAATAATCGCCATGCATTTCTAATATATAAGAATTCTGAGTTTATACTTACGGAAACCTAGAGCATTGGAAAGAAGATTACCTTGGGAGAAAAGGATAGAGTCCCTGCTTTCTTGCTGATTGCTGTGCTAATATTGGTCAATTGACTTCCTTCCTTGGGTCTAAAGGAACAGAAGAAAATGTGTTTAAAGAACAGGCTACACTGAGCAGTAGAAGTCATAGCTAAATGCTTTGTTCAGCCCATTCAGTAGTTGGTAAGCTGTATATACATTTAAATCAATTACCAGGGTTTTAAAACATACCAACATTTGGAGTTCTTCCTGAGAAGTTCTGATTGGACTGAGGTCTGACATCAACATGGAATGGAACTAATTTCAATGCAATGGGAATCAGTAGGAGCCTGGGAAAAATATCAAATGTGAGCCAAACCGGATGGGTAAGATTTGAATTGATAAATAAGAATTTAGAGTCAAAGAAGGATATATTATTTCCAACAAGTAGCTTTTCTCATAAATATGGAAAGGTAGTGGGCTCGACATGGTTGCCTGGGTGACTTAAAATGACTTTGATGTGATAGAAATTTTTCCCAGATGATACTAATATTCATGCAGGATTCTTCTTCCACAAGGTTGGGATTCAAAGTCCTGTCTCCTTCCAGTCAGGGCTGCTAGCTTGATGCCCTTTATTCTTGCTAATTGACCATTGCTCCTTGACACCTGTTCTTTTTATTGGTGTTGATTAGGAAGACAATGTCAATTTTCTTAACATTGTAAAAGTAAAAATAATTTTAAAAGAGTATAGCTAGTTTGAATGGGAGAGTTTGAGATGAAGAGAGAAATAAAATGACTCTACAATAAAGTTATCCAATGCCCTCTGGTCAATTGCAATTCATAGTGAGGCTATAGGACTTTCAATATGACAGTCGCAGCAGCCTCATCTTCCTTTTGTGGAGTTCTTCCTGTCTTCTGGCTGCCAATTTTTTGGTTAACACCCAAAGGACCAATCCACTGCATCACTATGTTTCATGGATAAAGTCATAGGTGCCTAAAAGAGGCCTATTTGGTCATGGACTGGGGAATGACAGTTGAGAAAGCTCCTGAGAAAATACACAGTCCAGCAGATGGCAGCAGGCAAGAGCCTGAGGAATTAGAAATCAATGTGACAAGATTTCCATGGAGGACAAAAAAAAGATTGAGCGAAATTGGGTGGGCAAGTAAGAATTCAGAGTCAAAGAAGATGGAGAAATTATTACCAATAAGTAGTTTTTCTCATAAATATGGAAGAGTCCTGAGCTTGTTATAGTTGCCTGGGGTGGCATAAAATGCTTTTGTTTAGGGATGTATGGAAAAGGGATCACATTATTTTTCTAAATGTAATTTAAGAAGATTAAATTAAGTTTTTTCATATTGAAGCAAATTTTGCTATTTAAATTTAACCAAATTAAATTCATTTTAATACACATTACTTCTGTAATTTACGGAAGCTGGAACATACGCTTTCAGTTGTAGAAAAAAATGTAATTCAATGCCTTCTTAGTTTAAGGCATTGAACAAAAATTTCTCATTCTGTAGCTATTCATATCATGAAATGTGTATATGTAAATACACAATACTGATATAAATATCAACAGTTATAAATTCATTCTTGTTTATTTTGTCCTATAGCTTGATTGAGTTTTGTCAAGTCTCTAATTGTCATATATATATTTACACACATATATACATACATATATATGTTTCTCTTTTGTGTTTCTTTCCCATATCATCTATAAATAAAACATGACTCTTAAACATGAAGTAATATTAATGCTTTGCTATTAGAGTGAGGACAGGGTAGTATTTCAGAATCATGTCTTATAATGAATGAAATAAAACCACAGAGAAAAGTCCACAAAGAAAACACATAAATAGAAATACACAGTCATACTGAGGATAGCATGCCAAAAAGAAATTCCAGTATCTTTATTCCACATTTTTGTTTTCCCTTTTGCCTATCGTTTGAGATAAATGATTTAGTGTTTTGTCGCAATCTTCCATCTGTGAAGAAAAGCCAATGCTCACCCTGTTTAAATAGCAAAGTTGAGCATTGTTGCTGGATGGCTTTGGCACAGGCAAACTTTATGCTTAGCAAACCTAGGGACAGCCTGGATCATTTACCTTCTCAAAGGAGTTCTCTTTCAATATTGGACAAGAACAGAGGGAAAGATGGGCATAGAAATAGGCAGCCATCCAGAGCAGCAGGACCTGTGTCTTCCAAGGGTGCGGTATTACGGAGGAATTGAAATGGAGGGGGATCAGCTGTGCCATTCTCAGGGCAGCAGATCCAAGTGCCAAGTACATGAAAGAAGGAACCACCACATAGTGACAACTGGCCCCCTCATCAGGCAAGGCTTCGTGGCCCTGAAGATTCCTTTTGAGATGGCATGTCAGTATCTCTGGGTATATCTGTGGCATGACCACATAATTTGTTCTGAGACACTTTTGAGGATTATTATTTTATTATTATTATTAGATAATCAGGACAAACTAGGACTGTTGTGTGAGATATGAGCTAGAGGGTTAAATATGAAACTGGGAAGAGTTTCAAATCTTGCACTCTGTGAAGACCAGCAGGTTAGTTTGCCACAGACCCCCCCCCACAGGAGACGTAGTTTGAGGGGCTTCAGAAAGTTCACCGAAAAATGAAATCAAAAGATGATGAAAATTCTCTATTGTCCATTATGTGAGTCTTTTTCTGTTACCTGATTGAAATGAAATGTACACATAGTGCTGAGAATTAGAAAGAGATTTATGGCCTGGGAAGACAAGGAACAACACAAGATCTCATGACTAAAATACCAAGGCTTCCCCAATCAGTGGCACCTGGGTGGCTTATCCCCTAATACTTCCAGGAGTCTTAGTTTTCTGGGCCTCGTGATCTTCTGACCCAGCTCCGTTGATAAATGAGGGTCCAGCTGCTGAATCATGTTCACAGATTTCTCCAGATACTGCCTTTGCTTCTAAAGGGACTCCCAGGAAGATGGTGCACTCAGAAATGAGTCTCTGTCCAGGGATTTGTTGGGTCCGGGGCCAGTTGGAAGACACTGATATATGGGTATATACTGCAGAAGATTTTTGTTATGGAGTGCTGCCGACTAGGATGTGTTAGTGAGAAGACTTTAGATACCAGGATGGTGTGGAACAGAGTAGCTTACCAAGAAGGGAGTAATAAACAAAGGGATATTAACCCTTAGGACTTCAATTCCATGAATATTTTGAAGCCCTATCTGTCTGTCTGTTCCTCTTACACACACACACACACACACACATGTATGGAGAGAAACAAGGAACATTTACAGCAGTTGCTCATACCCCATTCCACCATGGGTTAATACTGTGAAAGCTGCCTCTATCTGCATATGCAGTAGAATTTGTGCCATAAGAGAGGAATATCTACATTATATTATACAATAATAAAGCCATTGACACATCTGCCTATCCTCTCCTTTGAGAATAGGAGGCATGGAAAGAGAACTTTTCCCTGGAATGTAAAAACAAACAAACAAAAAACCAAACAACCTTCTCTGAAGTGAGGTGGGGAAGGTGTACTCTTCAGCTCTCTGGAATATCAACAGTGGCAGAACTTTAACACTTCTGTCAAATGGCATGTTCCAGCTGGCACAGTCAGAGGAGTTCAGGAAGGCATAGTCATGTCGCATAGTTTATGCGTATCTCCATAATAGCATTGTCCTAGTACTGCCTCTCCTAAGACTCATGTATCATCATTGGCAGCATTACTCTGTTTTAAACAGAGGGAAATTAATTTGCATGGACATTAAAATCATGTACATGGGTCCTGACTCTGTCATTTGGAAGGGGGGCAACATTAGGAAAGTTTTTTTTCTTTTGTCTATAGGTCTGTTTTATCCCCCTTTCTAATAAGGATACCTATCCTAATTGAGAAGTGAAAAATCAAATAAGATACTGTGCACAATGAACTCTGTGAATGGTAACGATCTGTGAAAGTAAGAGATTAACAGCTTGTCAATCAGCTTGATGGCCTCATCTGGAGGAATGATGGAGATAAATAATTCTCTGGAGTCCAGACTCATGCTCTATGCCTCCTCTTTTCTGGTATTGAGATCCTCAGAGAGCTGGTGGAGACACATGGAGACTCACACCAGGATTGAGATGTTTCTGCTGCCACTGGATCTACAAGAGTTTCCACCTACAGGCCTGTGATCTTCCTGTTTTCGGTATCATTGCATGTGATGTGTGAGTCTAAAAAGGAATTTGTGGACTAGATACGGACTTTGGGGCTGATATCGGACCTTTGGGCTAATATCGGACTTATGGACTTGATCTAGACTGGGCTGATTTCTTAATATACAATTACTCTTCAATATAAAACTCTCTCTTACATACATGTGAGTGTCAGCCTGGTCTAACATAAGTTCCTGTATGAGATAGACTTTTATTTTATAAACAACTGATCTCAGTTGTTATGCCTCTTACTGGTTTACTGGTTGCAAACATATTACACATATGTGTCACTTAACGCCTATGATACATTTTGTGAAATAGTACATTTTGTGGTTTGGGTGTTATGAAAACATCATATATACAGGCTGTCTCTGGATTACAAACCTGTCCATTCCTTAGAATATTTTCAAATTGAATTTACATATAAATTGGAACAGTTAGGTATGGCTCATACCTAATGTCAGTTAGCAAAAAATTTAGTCTTAATATAGTAAATAGAACCTGATTGCAAAACCAGAATACCATAACTTATTTCACATTTCAGTGAGGAGAGCCTTCTCTTTACTCTTTCAGATGTAGCAATAGGTAATAGTAAACTTTGTTGTGTATATTACTAGATTCAAATGGTGGTAGGCCAACATATTAAATCCTTTAATCTTTTGTTTAAAAAAACCCAGACACCGCTATAATTGTCAATTCTTTTTTGTTAGGAAATTATGTTCCTTAAAAACATGAGGAATCATGTGCCAGCTCAAACATTGATTTATTTTTAATTCCACTGTTTTCTAATTTCCCTAGTTAATAACTTGATGTACATAGATAGATAGATAGATAGATAGATAGATAGATAGATAGATAGATTTTCTGAAAATAATATGGAAAAATGTTTTGCTAAAGATTGGTTCTATTGTAATGATTCAGGTTTTTTGTCATTGAAAGATTAGATGGATGAATTATTTTCTTTTAGTTTTTACATTTTAGTTTAAAAAGTAGAAAATATTCAACATAGTAATTTTTTTAACATCAGACACCAAATACTTGAAAAAATCCCTAGGAAATAACAAAAGAAAATAGAAAAGGAAGCCACTCTTTATTTTTTATGGTTGTAAATTTCATACAATTCTGTCATCTTGTGATACAATATGTGACAACTTGCATGTGGCTGTGATACTGGAAACAATTTCACTCACCAGTGTTTGCGATACCAGCATGGGAACTCATGGCGAATAGGTTTGAGTGAAGCTTCCAGAGTAAGAATAGATTACCACAAAGGAACAGACTGTTCAATTCTGAGGGATCATCCCCTGAAAATCTTATAGCTAGCAGTAGAACAGTGTCAGATAGAGTGCTGGAAGATGAGTCACTGAGGCTGGAAGGCACACACCGTATGAATGAGGGAGAGTCCCCTTAAGGATCAGGACAGAGTCAAGCTTTGGGGACATTCATCTGCTGATGGGGCATGGCTCAAAAGAGAAGAAACACCTGCAAATAGCCATTGATCATTGGATCGAGGAGTGAACAAAGTATGAATGTAGGAATAGTAATGCCCCAAATGAAATGCACGGAGATAAGGTTCTTATCCTTAGTAAGCCAAAAGGGTCTATTATCGGCCATTTTGAATCAGAAAATTCTATGATTTACTATGCTAGCAATTCATAGCTAGCAATTCATCATATTCATTGTCAAAAAGAACACTGCCAGAGCTACTGAAGTACGATTTTGTAAGGGATAGGATAATATCTATATGTCTACAGGCAAGATTACTTAATAAAACTGTTTGTACACCAACCACTAAAGCTCGTGATGAAGAAATTGAAGAATTCTATCAAGTTTTTTTTGCCTAATATTGATCAAACATGTCATCAAGATACATTGATTGGTATGACAGTGCAAGACATGAACAAAATTAGAAAACATGATGCTTAGCAAACTAAATCTTAAAAGATAAATATTTAATTTCACCATTGTTATAAAGGAAAGCAAAGAAGGGGAGATGCTTTTACACCAATGGATGAGTCTTTGATGACTATGAGAAGGCCAAAGACAAGGGCAGGAACAGGGAAAAGGAAGGGATGGAGGGGGCAAGACCATGGTGGGTTTAACGGGATATGGTTGATTCACTTCTTTAGATGGGCTGTGTAGCATTTATGACCTTGGTGCTCCCACTCCACCCCCCTCCAAGTAAACCCTTCAGAGTCTTTATCCCTCAATCCAAATAGTTGTTCGAGTGGGTTAAAAAAAAGATGAGAAAAAAAATTTTTTGCGAAGGATTTGAAATCTGCAGTGACAAGTTCATCAGAAATGAAGCAAAACAAAAAATAGATATATTGGTTGGTGATTGGGATTTAAGAGTTGGAAGTTAAGGAGGAAGGGCCAGTAGTTGGAAAACAGGCTAAATGAAAGAAATGAAGCTGGGTGTCTAGCATTTTGCAAAACCATAGAGTTACTTGTAATAACCCTTTACTAAGAACACAAATCATGACTTTATACATGAACCTGGCCTGAAGGAATGCATAGGAATCATATCGAAAAGAGACAATGGATAAGTTAAATATCATCAGTCAAAACAAGCTCAGAATATCAATGGCACAGAATGTCAACTGCTCATCTTTAAAGTCAGGTTAAAGCTAAAAGAATTAAGCCTACAGGAGCCAAATTACAAACTTGAGTATATCCCCTCTGAAGTTAGGGAACATCTCAAGAGCAGATTTGATTGGTTGTATACTAATGACATGCTACATCGTAGGATAGCAAGAACAAAAAAGACACAAGAAAATAGAGTCATTAAAGGGAATGGAAGAAAGCCCAATAGAAAATTTCAAAAGGTGACTTGAGAAGACAAAAGAGGCTATTAGAGTGAAAAGTGAAAATGTTAGGAGTTAGAAAGTCATCAAGTGAGGACACACAGTATATCTCACACTGAGTGGATGGGGGAAAAGCATTCAAACCTAAATTTGTACTATTAAAGGATGCTGCAGAGAAACTATCGAATGTTTCAGAAAGCATCTAAATAAGATAAAATGCAACAAGCAATGCTAGCAAAACAACTGATCAACATTTAACCATTTAAAGAGGTAGCAGCATATCATCAAGGACTGATAATATTGAGGAAAGGATTTCAAGTTTCACAGAAAGTATTAGTGCAAAATAGCATTCCAGGAATTGACAGAATACTAAATGAAGTATTCCAGCAAGCTGATGCAGGACTTGAAGAACTCACTGATAAAATATTTGGAAGGCAGCTACCTGGCCATCTGACTGGGAGAGACTCATGTGTGCTTATTCCAAAGAGAGGCAGCAAATTTAGAAATTATCAAAAAATCATAATTATCACCAGCAAGGGAAATTTTGTTGAAGATAATTACAAAACAACTCCAGTACCATGTGAACTGGGTATTGCCAGAAATTCAAGCTGGATTAAAGCGACTATATAATGAGGAATAACTTTGCTGATCTTAAATGGATCTTTGCTGAAAGCAGAGAATACCAAGGAGATATTACTTGTGCCTTATTGAGTATGTAAAAATATTCAAATGTGTGGATCATAATAAACTAAGGATAACTTTGAGAATAATGGGGGTCTAGACACTTATTGTTCTCATGCAGAACCTGTACATAGAACAAAAGGTAGTCATTAGAACAGAAAAAAGGGGTATTGCATTGTTTAGAAGCATGAAAGGTGGAAATCAGAATTGTATCTTGTGCAATACCTGATCATGTGTAGGCTGAACAAATAATCTGAGAAGTAGGACTCTATGAAGAAGAATTCAGCATCATGACTGGTGAAAGCTTGCCAACAACCTGCCACATACATGTGACAGAATTTTACTTACTAAAATTGACTCTAAGGAGCATTCTGCCTATACTTCTTCCAAGACAGACCTGTCAATTTGGACAGTACATTGTACTTTCAATGTTCTTCATCAGCACCATAATTCAAGTGCATTGATTCTTTTTTGGTTTTCTTTGTTCACTGTCTAACTTTCATATGCTCGTGGCTAAATAACATTCGATTATATGCATATACCACATTTCATTTATCCATCTATCTGCCAATTAGCCTTTAGGTGGTATGTGCTTTTTGTTAATGATAAGAGTGGGACAATGAGCTCTCATGCACAGATATCTCTTTTTTTAATTTTTTTGGGGGGTGGGCATCACTGCCCTCTGGTGGTCATGGAAGCTACCCAGTGCTGCTCCTGGAGAGCTGCTGGATTTGAATCACCAGGCCCGCGGGCTGCAGGTCCGCATTCAACCACTTACGCCACCGGGGCTCAGCCCACAGATATGTCTTTTAAGGACCTGCTCTTAATTGTTTTGAGTATACAAGTAGAAGTGGTAAATATAACTACTTTTGGTGATTAGGGATTTTGCTCACAAAAATCAGGTATAGATTTTAAATGAAAGAAATATTACACTGAGGGATTAAAAGGTGAAAGCAAGGCAGCTTTAATGATACCTACAACAATTAAAATTATTAAGCATTCTGCTTCAAGCAATCTGCAATGCAGATATACAAGATTCTATTTAATCCACACAGCATCATATTAAAAGAGGCATCATTATTACTGTAGTTGTTTTTAAATGATGAAACAAAGTTTAGAATTTGTTATGTTCTTTTTCCAAGGTTATTAATTGTAAGTGACTTAAGACAGCAGTAGTGTGGGGTCATGAGCACATCTGACTTCCTCAAACTTCCCAAGAGGGAAAGCCCAAAATCAAAGTCAATATCCTGAGTTTATTTTGACTCACAGTGACTCTTAGGACAGAGGAGAATTTCTGCTGTGGATTTCAAAGACTGTCAATGAGTAGAAAACCTAATTTTCCTCTTGCAAGGCAGCTGGTAGTCTTGTTCTGCTGATCCTGGGGTGGGCAGTACAACATGTAACCTGGAATGCCATCAGGGTCCTGACCACATGGCAGGAAGAAGAATCAAACCTACAACCCAAGGGCAGTTTCTAGGTGAAATTCAGACATGCTTTTGGATTCCAAACTTCTTACCCATTCAGACATCACTTATCCTTCTCTTGAGTTCTGGGTTGACTAATTCCAGTGGTGCAAAGAGCTCACCAATCTTACTCACTGTTATATGGTTTCTTGGGAAAGCAACAGATTATGATTTGGGTGCAGACATGGCTTAGGGCACAGTTCTGTGATCAAGACAGCAGTATGTAGAGCAGACCCCATAACCCTTTGGTCTGTGTTCAAGTTGAGTAAGTGTTACACAGCTTTTTTAGGTCTCCTGCTATCAAAGGTGCTCAACCTAGCTCTAGTTTCATAGGTCAACATAGGCCACTCCCCAATTAAATATCCACAGGAACCGGTAGTCTTCTGTCCCAAACTCTCAGGATTCTTTTTCTCTGGGACAGAAGTTCCACTCCTATATCATCCCCATTCCGCTAATCTGTTGCCATTTGTTCTCGGCCATCATTTAGGATCTAGGGAAGAGACTCAGGGAGTGGGGAAGAGAGGGTTGTGTTTATTGCTATTTTTCCTCCTGGTCTGCATTTTTAAACTGAACAAGTGAGATGAATGGTTGAAATTCTTATGAACATGGCTATATTTAAATAGATTTTGATAGGGACATGAGGAATAGAAATCAGGGAAAGTGTGCCACAAGGGATGGTGGCAGAAGCTTGGGATGGAAGGACAATGAATGGAGCAAGGATTGTGGTTTAGGTTGCTTAATTTCTGCATAGCTAATTTGATGAGGAAGTGACAAGTAGGGATACAGAGAAAGGAGATCAAACCAGTGCTCTTATGTCAGTGGCTCATCTGATCCATGCCCTGTGAATTCAGGTATGTCTTGCATCTTGTAGTTGGTCTAGTAGCTACAGGTTCTCTAGGATTCTGAATATTATCCTCTTTAAGCATATGATCTAGAAACATCCATGCTACAGATAAAACTTAAATTTCAGTGTCTCTTTGCTGAAGAGTCTTCAGTTTGGGGTTTTTAGTATTTCCTGGCTCTCTGGAGGTCACATCTCTCAAGTAGGCACCTAAAATGAATTTCACAGATCACTTTTGAAAGCTACGACTCCCTTTCCCTGTTTCCACTTGCCTTCTTCTGCCAGCCTCTCAAGAGCGAGGGAAACATAATCCTTGAATTCAGTGAAGTCTGTTGCCTAATTATAAGATTCTGATGTTATCTTAAATTGATCTTTTGCTGTCCACAGCTTACATTCCATCTCAAAGCAAGTCATAGCTTGCTTCTCATTGGAACAGTTTTTTCCTATGTATTATCGTCTCTCTGGATCTTGTTTTCTTACATACAGAATAAAGGCTTGAAGGAAAGGAATGCTGATGTCATTCATAGGAATAGGCTTCTCTGGTTTGTTTTTCTCCTTGGACTCAGCCTTCCAAAGGACAAGCAAATTTGTTAAAGACTGCATTTTCCCAGGTATTCTCTTACTCATCCCTGCCTCAGTCACATAATTACAAGTCTTATGCATTTGTAGCTTTGTCTATGAAAACATGAAAATAAAAGGCCTCATTAACAAAAATGATTTATATTTGCTGACATTATGACTAAACAAAAAGACAATTCCATTACTAAGAAAGTGCAATTGCTTCAGGAAGAAGACATGGAAGACACTTTGGGGTTCCTCATTTCTTCCTTCTCAGTAAGAGGAGGATTTCCTTCCTCTAGCTCCATCAGCTTAGCTCCAGGAGAGGCGCCATGGTACTGACTTTCATTCATGAAGAACACAAGGCCATCCAGAATAGGCATGAGGCAAATCATTATCCAGGTGATACTGCATTCTGCTTTGAAACCTGCTTCCATAGTGCAAGGCCCCCTGCCCAATGTAGAAGAGACACAATGAATAAAATATGATCCCTGCTCAGGAGGAGTCCATAATCCTGGGTAGAAAATAGACACATGCATAAATAATTCTAACTCAAAGCCGACCCTGATATGTGCTTTCTTATAGGTACAAAGGAAATACTAGGATAATGTGGGAGAAGGAGAAATTAACTCCCATGTGTTTGCAAGAAAATGTACTTGGAAGAAATGAGGATTAAACAGACCTTATCATTAATAAAAAACAAAGCTAGTCGCCTACTTTACATAGATATCTATTTTAACTGTCATAAAATCCTTTTTGGGATTTAGACAATAAAAAGGTGATAAAGGAAATTTAGGAAAATATAATTACATATAGCAGAAATTGATATTGTTACTTATCTGTAACAAACTTCACAATGCATCTAGAATACAGCTTAGAAGCAAGGATAGCAAGACTTCTTTCACGTACTTAAGACATTATTAGGAGATGTCCATCCCTGGGGGAGGGAGGAGGGAGATATCATACTAGTAAAATACAGTGTCCATGGCAAAAGAAGACCATCAACAAGATATAATGCCTGCAACAATGGTCTCCAACATAACAAACAGGGACAGGTAATGCTTCATTCCATCGGACACAGTATCACTGTGGGTCAGAACTGACTCAATGGAGTCTCACAGCAGCAATATGGAGACTTTTTAAATTTATAAGATTTATTTCTCGAATTACCAGTCTTTATCCAAAAATATACACACTTGTTTTAGTGTTATTAGAAGTTTTTGCATTTTTCTTCTGACTGGAAGATTGTGATTGTTACCCTTGAGAGTTGAATGAACATTTTAGTCTTAGAAACTCTTTTGTCTGAAAGCGTCTAGGAAAGCTTGTAAAATAAGTTGGTGAGCGCAGCAAGAGGAGCTGTGTACTAGGAAGGCTGAAATTCCAGGTTTAAGATGTGATTAAAAAACAAAGCAAATCAGCATTGAAAGTGACAGAGGGACCAAATATGTCCAAAGTTAGACCAGTGTGTTCAGCAAACTTTTGGACTGTTGAGTCTGATCATCATAAGTATTTTCAGCTTTGTTTTGTTTATAAAATGAAATTTGGTCCAATTAATTAGTGAAAAAACGCTGTTGATATAGCTTCAACCTTGTTTTATGTATGGCTCCAAAGTTTTCCAATAGCAAACTATATAATGCTAAATTATCCTTGAGGTATTTTTATTCTGATTGTTCTAGCCACAATTGGGCTTTCCCTGGACCAACAGTCATGAGAACAAGCTACCAAATGTCGAGGAAACAGGACTCAGCAAGGATTTTAAATTCTCCAGAGAAATTTGTCAGAGTTCTCACAGTTCACGCAATGTTCACAACGCTGCATCATTCTAAGCACATTCATGGGTGATGCAAGAAGAGTCTTCAGTACTCCTTCTGGGCCCATTTAAAAAGACATTACAGGCAAGGCTTTATTTGGTGATTTTAGGGAAAAAGAAAAGTACAGATAAAATATTACTGGAGGACTCACAAAGCAAACTAGTAGCTAGTATAGGAAGCAAAACGCTAGAGCTGAAACTGGACATTGTTGAACTTTAGTCTGATTAATTTAGAGACAGTATCCTTCAGGGAAACAATTTTACTGCTTTGATATTGTTTAGAGGCCTAAATATACCTACCATGTCACTAAAATTGTTTAATCTAGCACAGTGGTTCTCAATCTTCCTATGCCTTAACTCTGTAATTCAGTTCCTCGTTGTGGTGACCTCCAACCACATAATTATTTTCATTGCTACTTCATAACTATAATTTTGCTATTGTCATGAATCATAATGTAAATATCTGATGTGCAGATGTATTTTCATTGTTACAAATTGAACATAATCAAAGCATAGTGATGAATCACAAAAACAATATGTAGTTATATATCATGAAATAGTTATTTCTAATGACAAATAAATAAAAATTTGTTTTGAAGCATGGTGTAGCATGGATAATAGTCTTAATACAACAACAGCAAATTATATTGCTACATTTTGGGGCAGTACACATAAAAAGACAATGTCAGTGTGAAGGTGGAGATAGCTTCTTTCTCACCATATCAGAAATTCTTGGGTCGGTCTTTGCAAGAGCACAACAAAGATCATCTTCCACAAGTCTACTTCTGTATTTAGAATTGATATCTAACAAGCTGGAAAACCTGTTTCACAAGGATATGCTGTGGGGAATGGAAGAAGAAGACACCACACAGTCTCAGACACAACAGGCTATGACTGCAAACACTCGATCCGAAATTCTCTAACTGACATTGTAGAGAAATCAGTTCTCACTGCATCACCGTTAATAAGTTCAATGAACTCCTCTTGTGCTGCCACAGGAACATCTTCAACTTTAACTGTGAATGGCTTTCTGGCAAGTGCAAATGGGGTGTCAGGTAGATTTGGAAAGCATGATGAAATTTCATCTGCAAATATGTGCAAGTGTTCCTTCACAGAAATATCATCGAAATCCTTTTGTCTGGTTCAATGTCATGTTCTTCAAAGAAAGCAGATAAGTTAGGCAACATGCAAATTTTATCTCCATCCCGCCACAGCCTCCCCCATTTTCTATCAAAGTCAAAGTTTCACTTGGAATGACTGGATTTTTTTTCATAAATAGAGGCATGTCACATTTGGTCCTTGAAGTAATAAATTTAACTCTTTCAAGATGACAAATATGTCAAACAAGTAAGCTATTTTCTGCAGTTCCCTTTTATTGTTGAAAAGTGCTTCAAACTGAGGTCGTGCTTTCTGTTTGAAAAATGTTTTGAGTTTCTGAGTTCATCATGAAGATCGAAGACACATTTTAAAACTTTTCCTCTTGACAATCATCTTACTTCAGTGTGAAGTAGCAGAGCATTATTCAGCGCATCCAACTTGTTGTACAGTTGCGAAAAGTCAGCTGTTTAAAGTCCTTGCCTTTACAAATTTGACAGAACTGATAACACCTTTCATTACTTCTTGTAACTCGTGTGGCAGCGTCTTCAAAGATGCTCTTTGCCAATGACTCATACAGTGGGTTCTTCTGACTTTTGGTGACTCATTCAGTACCAAACACTGAAATCCGGATTGACAGCCTTGTATAGCTGGAGCACCATCTGTGCAAACACTACAAACCTTTTCCCAAGAGATCTTATGTTCTTTCAGAAATGAACCAACTGTGTCAAATACATCACATGCAATAATTATCATTTCAAGAGGTTTGTAAAAAAGAAGCTCATCTTTAAAGTTGCAATAATAATATGATAACAATATAATGATAATAATCATTATCGTAATAATCATAATGATAATATATTATTAATTTACCTCATGTAAACGAGTAATTGAACAGTTTGCAATATCTGTAGATTCATCAAGCTAAATGCTAATTATTGGAAGTGGAACAGATTTAATTTCCTGGATTACCAGATCAAGAATATCAGCAGACATATCATCTATTGCTTTGCGAGTTGTTAAGTAAAGAAATTGCACTAAATTTTGTAACAAATTCACCTCTGATCATAACTAGAACAATGTTTTTGGCCACTGGCAACTGTAAATCCTCAGCAATGGTGTGAGGTTTCATAGCTCTGGTAATTCTGAGTGCCACTAAATATGAAGCTTCAATAGCTGCAACATTTTATTTGTGGTACTTGCCACCAGTGTCAAGTTCTGGCTTTCTTGAGTCCATCAGTTTTGCTTCTAAAATAGTTGTCATACTTGTCAGCATAGCTCAGAGGCTTGCTATCAAAATGGCAATTTAGTTTGTTTGACTTCACAGATTCAGCCGATAGAACCTCACAACAAATAACACATTGCAGTGCCTCAATTCCTGTTATGATATTGAAGTAAAACCATACTGTACAAAATCCTCACTGTATTTTCTTAATATTTTTCTCTACATGATCCATTGTCATGAGATGTCTTGCTAATGAAAATAATATATAATAATAGCTTTAATAATACAAAAGATGACACATGATAAAGTTCAGTCAATATAGTTCATTAAAATTTTCTATGACATACCATTCTGATTTTTTTGCTTTTTTTTTTTTCCTTTAACATACCTGTTACTATCACAGCTGGGCAGTGATCACATCAACCACAGCTGAATATAAAAAGACCAATCAGCATCCAGATTAAGTTCCCACGGTACAGATGTATATAGTTTTCTTTTTGCAGTACATGATTTTACATGTACTCAGTGTTGTAATTCATGAAGCGTTGCTTTACCTCCAATACTGCTGCTTTCAACACAGCAGCTGCTTTTCACACAGTAGATGCTCTCTACAATTGTGTGACTGGTTTGCATAAGTACGTCATAGCACAAACCCTGTCACTTGCACCTGCATTTGTACAAGGTGTATATGACGGGGAAGGTGCGATGATGTCATCACACTGGCTACAGTTCTGTGGGCGTATCTGCACCTCGAGATAAATAGAGGAGTGGTGTCTCAGTTCCTAAGACCATGACCCCAAAGGGGTCATCACCCACAGGCTGATAACCACTGTTCTAGGACCTTTGGATTTCTAAGTTCCTACATAGAAAAATCTACTGACCGATTAAGAGAACACTAATGTAGCCACTGATTTTCTAAAATCTCTCCAGTGTGAAGAATAGGCATGATAAATGACAGCAAAGCTCATCCACGTAATGCATATAAATCCCCCCAAATGACTTTCAGTCTCCCATAGACAAAGCATTTGCCATCTTATCATGTCTGTTACAACAAAACAAACTTCGCTTGCAAGAACCAAACCAAGTTCACACACACACACAAAAAAAAAAAAAAACATGAAGACTCATTAATAGCAAGAAGCAGAACGCAGATTTGAGATGTTAAATAAAACAAAACAAAATTAAGGACTTCCCAAGAAGTGTTGACCCCCAACGCAACTCAGCAAGCATTGCACACTGGATGTGATGCTATAAGGATAGTGAAAGACAGTGCACCTTTGAAATATTGCTTCTGATGCCATAGAGGTCAATGAGGATAATCTATGACCAGTTAAAAGTTTATTGTGGACTAGTAGAACTTAAACTGAGCATCAGTGAGTCAAAATACAAAGCACCCCACTGTTAAGACAGAGATCAGGGTCTATATATAGAGAACAAATTAAAGGCAGGGATTAATTAAGGACAGATAAAATTAACTTCAGCTTGCAGTCTTTTGATATGGAAAAGAGCCTTTCTTGGCTAGGAGGGAGTAAGTTACCACTTAGGTGAGTGCCACACAGTAGTCAGATGTGATTGCCCTTGAACACATATCTTCCCGAGAGCAGACTGTTAACACAGACTTTCTGTGACCTACAGCCTGATATTGTGCTTCCTGGGAATGCATGCAGGCCACATGTAAGTACCTCCAGTTGAAAACTTTTCTACTTTCATTTTCTTTCAAAGATTTTTGTAAAGTGCATTATGAATTTCCAAAATTAGATGAGAATATGATGTGTTTCCTTTACTTATTTTACTATTAACTCTTTCTTAGGGAGCATTTTATGGTTCTAGTGGTTACTTATCTGCAATATTTGTTGACATTTTAGTTTGGAGTTATTTCCTTAATGTTGACTATAATTTTTAAAAATTGACACAGCTGCAATCTACAAATGCAATTTAAAGCTGGGGATAATTATCATAGTGTGAAAAAATTAATTCTTGGGGAAAAAAGTAAAACGACTTACTCCACATCATTAAGAGTCATACGAGGGTAGTGTGAATACGTGATTTTTCACTTATCATAATTTCCCCAAATACTAGGTGCATATCTCTAATAGAAGTAGAAAATAATACCTTACAAATCTGGCTAGACCAGAGGATGTGCATGGCTACAGATAAGAGCTGGGAACCTAGAGAATCCAGGGCAGATAAATCCCTCAGGACCAGTAATGAGAGTAGCCATACCAGGAGGGGAAAGGGAAGGTAGGGGTAGAAAGAGGGAACCTATCCCAATGATCTACATATAACCCTCTCCCAGGAGAACAGACCACAGAATAGTGGGTGAATGATCAAGGGTGCGGAGTGAGGATAAAAAGATGAGAAGATGTGAAGTTGATACCAAAGATTCAAGTAGAAAAAAATATTCTGAAAATGATGGCAACAAATGTACAAATGTGCATTACACAATGTGAAGATAAATGTGATGAGTTGTCTGAGCCCTCTGTGGAAATCACCTAATCTGGTGATAATTTGAGGATTAAATGTGTAGGGGTGGATTCTAGCCTGTCAATCTGAAGATAGTCAATGAAACTTCTGTGTGGGCCTGGCCTTCTCCTGAGAATTCTGGGAAATGTGGTAATTCTGTCTTGGAGGCAAGAGACACTATCTCTCTACTCACTCCTTGGGAGACATCGCTGCTGACAAGACATATGGCAACATGCTGATAGACCCTGAGTCCTGGAAACTAGAGGACTCTGGCACTGAGATGCTTCTACTACCACTGCAGACACAAGACTCTGTACCCACTGGCCTGTGATTGTCCTGGTGTCATTGTATGTGTGTCATGAGACTGAAGGGGATTTATAGATTGGTATCAGACATATGGGCTAATATCTGACTTATGACCTTGGACTGGACTGGGATATTTTCTCAATGTCCAATTGCCGTTGTATATAAATCTCTTTCTTATACACATATGAATGTCTATGGATTTGTTTCTCTAATCTACCTGGATGAACACACCTCCAATAAAATTACTTTTTTTAAATGAAAAAAAAAAAGTGTGAAGAAGGAAATATGGTAGAATATAGAACAAGAATATTTGTGAATATCTTTTATATATAAGTTCTTTCATTTCATTTTTCTATTCCTAACGACATTGCAGTTCTTCCCTTGCTCCTTGAAAGCACATCTTGAGGTTATTAAGTAGGAAATGTCAAATGATAGGAAGAACCCAGGATGTGGGGACTAACAGGACTTAGGTTTTTATCCTAGCTCCTTTGCTGAAAAAAATGTAAAATGTAAGTTAGGGATATTCCTCTATGTTTTCTTTTTTATTACAGCCCTGTCATCTCTGTCATTTTAAATTCAGCATCAGCTTTTCTATTGAGTATTCAACTCTAATTATTGATTGTGTGAAACCACTCTAGTAAGAATAAAATCTGGTATTTATGTAAGGTAGCTTTTTAAAAAATCATTGTTTATTAAAAGCAATACATACTTGTAGAGAGCTAATTTAAAAAATCACAGAGAACTCTCCTGACCTTATTAGCAACAGTCACTCTGCTAGCACTTTGTTGAATATAGTTCCCATTTGCACGTTTGCATTTCTAGAACATGAAAAGGACTCCAATTCTATGTACTCTCCTGTGTATTTCAAACACCAGGTCCAAGATGAAGGTGTTCAAAAATTAATTGAATGGGTGAAATGTGTAGTTTACTACTGTATTTTTCACTTCTTCTATTTGATACTTATGTTTAATCTATTCTATGACTGAAAAAAGGAAGACCTTAGCAAGCAACTATACATTTCACTGTTTCTCAGGGACAGATCAGGAGAGACAGACTCTTTCACAGTCAAGGATGTGCAAACCTGCTAGTAAGGCCAACTGCTGTGCTGCGACTATTGGAAGGGTGGTAGAATTTTAGATCTGAACGGGTGAGAGTGGGAAGGGGTCCCCAGACTGTAGAGAATCTGAGGTATGGAGAAGGAGCTCGGCCAAGTCATTAAGCTGATGTACAGCTGCTATGATCTCTTGGCAATGCCATCATGTGATATCTGAATCACAATGTCTAAAAACTTGACAATGCTGGGGGATTTCACAAGAAAAATTCTATGATCTTGTACTCCCATTGTCCTAAAAACTGAATTTCGTGAAGACTCCTCATGCAGCCAGTCTTCACATGCAGAGAGTGCAACATGATGAGAATCAGTTAAATTTGTGCTCCCATTTAAGAGGGGTTTGTCTTTGCAAGCACTGGCTTATATATTTTGTTGGTTGTCTTGCACCTGATTGAGATACAGTTTATCAATATAGTTCTTTCCCCCCATCATTCTATATGTGATGTAGTCTCCTCTATGGCTGTAATCCTGTTTTGGAGGGAGTTCTCAGAAATGCCAGGTGGATGGGCTTAAAGTGGGGTTAAACGCTGACCTTAGTCGAGGGTGTGAAGCAAGTAACACCCTGTGCTCCCCTGAGACTCTCTTTACTCCAAAGCATTACAGTTTCGGAAACCCACGGGGGCAATTCTGCTCTCTTCTGTAAGATAGCAATGAGTTGGAATCTACTCAGTATCAACGAGTTTGAGGGTTGCACTAAAAGGTGTCCCTTAAGAAAGCCCCTTCATTTTCCTAGGGGTTAGGGTCTGCTCAAAGACAAAGAACCACAACTGCATAAAAGTCAGTGCTGTCAGTGCAAAAGAACCATCTTGGACAGAGAGCGAAGGGCCACGCCCATCGGAAGAGTACATGGAGGTAGCCCCCTGCAGGGGTGGAGGCCAAGACCCGAAGCACCAGAGATAAAGGGACAGAGTCAGAGGAGCAGGATCAGATTATGGATCTACAGGAATGAGGAACAGACTGACTTCCAGGTCCAGGGAGCCCCTTGTGAGGCTGAGAAGCAGCGAGAGCATCGGGTGCTGGCTGAAGAGAAGTGTGGCTGTAGGCCGATGACCGCATCCTTGCTGCTGACTGACCCTCACTTGTGGTAACCCATTAACTTCCCTAGTAACCTCCTGTAGTTCTTAAGTATTGTCAGTCCTGTGTGGCCAATGCAATGAATGATCAAACGTAGCAAACAAGTGCTTTCGGAGGAATAGTGGGTATCACAATTGGTTAGAAGGATGTTTGGAGGTTTATCTGACCCCTAGATCTTGGCAGTAGGTAAGCCAGAAGAATTCAGATATGGCCACAATGCCATATATACTGAAACTGCAAGAAGAATCACCAAGCGGTCATTTTCATAACTATAGCATTGGTATCTGTTGACTTACATTCTTCAGCTTGCTTGTTTATAACAGTGATAATTCTGGGTTTATTTATATTCTTTATACCCTCTCAGTCTTGGGTTTTAAATATATACTTACACACATACATATATAGTATATACTTGATTTTCTAAACTATGTGTGTATTTATACCAAGAAATCAAACTCCCTGCCACCAAGCGGATGAGGACTCATTGTGAGTCTGCAGGAGAGGGCACAACTGCCCCTGAGTGTCCAGGACTGTCCCTGTGAATGGGAATAGAAAAACCTCTTTTGCCCCCATGGAGCACCTGGTGATTTTATACTCCCAACCTTAAAGCGAGCAGCTCATTGTGTAAGCACTATGGCACCAGGGCTTCAAGAGAGGCTAGACAGGGGTGTGTGTATGTGTGTGTGTGTGTGTGTGTGTGTGTGTGTGTGTGTTATAAGCATATCTTGAAATAACAAAAGTCACTAAGAAAGAGCTCAGGAAATCTAGCCAGGAGCTACCTTATAAAGCAATTCATGTATGAATGATCACAATCCCTCCTCCCACTATCATGAATTATTATTATAAGTTTTGATCCTTTTTACTGGTCTTTGAAATGATTGTCTCCATTGTAATGGGGTTGACATCGTTTCAATATAAATCAGTAATATCTTAGGGGCTCAGCTAGACAGAAATGCTTTCCCTTTAATATAAATAATAAGTTTTCACTTAAGGAGAAATAATAACCCCATGAGGTATATTTTCAATATAGCAAAGCAGAGTGAGACTGTCTTCTATTCATCCCAAGCTGTTTGCCAGTTCTCTGGTGAAACAGTTCAGAGATCTTGATTATAGGATTCCCAAAGCCCCAGGCATGGCTGAGCATTTGAAAACAGGCATTTGTAAACACCGTTAGTTCGAAACAAATTATGTCGGAATCCTGGAGCAGCGCTGCAGAGCAAACTGCTTCGGTGGCTTCACCTTGCATTTCTTGCCTCCCTTTGAGTTGCATTCATGCTTCTAGGAAATTTCCATGCAGTTGGTACACTGTGATTTTATTTTTCAATATGGTGCCATTCCATATAATAGGTGCAGATTTTTAGCACTGTATTCAACTTGTCAGGAAATAAAGCAGCAAGGGGTGCACATTATACACTACATCTCTTTAAACAGATTCTATTCACTTCACTGTGTCCTTGAAGTCCTAGCAATGGCTAACATTAATTTTCTTATGGAATAGGTGGTTTAAAAGGAAAAAAGAGAAAAATTCTGACTACTTAACAAATGGCTCTAGAAGCTACAGCTCTACCGTGAGCACTTCAACTTCAACTTCAGCGCCACCACCTACCAGACCCTCCAGCAAATGGACTCTGGCCGCACTGGTTTGGCTCCAGAAGTGGCAGCATGATGTTACAGGGACCCAGATGAGTCCCTCTGGTCACCAGGACCAGACTTGCGGCTAGTTTGACCTCCAGGGCGAGAGCCAGAGCCCCTGAGCAGTTCTCCGTCCCAACTCCTGATGAAGGGACCCCCCCCCCAACACACACACACACAACCACCTCAAACCGAGGAGAGAGGCGTGAGCCCCACGGAGGGGAGCTCAAACCTAGAGGAAGAGCCAGAGGATCCAGCCTGTGAGATTCAGCTCATCTTTTCTGCGGTCGCTTCCCCCAGGAAGGATTCCGCTCTGTGCCTGCACACCTGAAACTTGGGGAGCAGCCTTTTCTCCAAGTCACCTGGTCTGGACTGCATCAGATGACACGGGGGATGGCTGTCCTCTTCCCAGCCGGGTATCACAGTTGCACTCTTCCAAACTCTGCTCCTGGGAGCTCATGACCTGGGCTGTTGCCTATGATTCACGGACTTCCATTTCAAACCAGCAGCAATGGATGTCCCCAATGTCCCCAGGCACCCTCCAAGAACCATCCTATTTTGGAGCTCCACAAACCAGATCTCTGAAGAACGACCCACTGTGCTGCCCGCTTTATTGATAGGATACTCTAATCTAGGGTGCTATCAAAACCCGTAGCACCACTGGCTCCTGGAATGTAAGCAGCGCAGTCT
Source organism: Nesogale talazaci (assembly GCA_004026705.1). Classification (NCBI taxonomy): domain Eukaryota; kingdom Metazoa; phylum Chordata; class Mammalia; order Afrosoricida; family Tenrecidae; genus Nesogale; species Nesogale talazaci. Next base: position 58,414 of record PVJH01003637.1, on the reverse strand, counting down.
TCTTTTCCAGTACTGGTGTGTTTGATTTACTGTCAAAAATGTAATAATTACCATGCGGTGTAAAATATTACTTATCATTTAGCCTTTTTTCCCCCAGGAGCAAACAGCATAAATCACACTAGGAACATTACTGGGGAATCATTGCCCATTAATTAACATAATTTCGTCCTCACTTATGTGAGTCACGATCCGGTAAAAGCGCGGAAAGGCATAGTGCACACACACCTTTTGTAAATGACAGCTGCTTCTCAGCATCCCCCTTCCCCAGGCCCGTTTCTCTGTGGTTGAAACCTACGGAGGACCACCAAAAGTCAGTTCTGACTCAATAGCAGGGACTTGCAGCTCTCCAGTGGGTTTGGACTCCCGGGGACCCCAAGTATGTCTTCTTGGGAGTTACCTTGAAAGGAAAAGCACCCTTGAGTGGGACAATGGTGCAGCATGCTCCGCTAAGAGCTGTAAGGTTCTTAAAGGTTCTTAAAGATTGGCAGTTACCGGGGCTGAACCTCGGTGGCGTAGTGGTTGTGTGCAGGACTGCTGCCCACTGGGTTGGAAGTTCAAATCCAGCAGGAGCTCTCCAGAAGCAAGGCTGGGACTCTTACTCCCACCACCAGAGGGCAGTGATGCCCCCCCCAAAAAACATTAAAAAGAAAGATTGGCAGTTAGCAAACCACTCTGAGGGAGCAAGATCAAGAAATGGGCTCTGTAAAGATTATAGTGCCTCCCCCCCAAAAAAAAATCCCAAGAGGCAGTGCATGGAGCTCTGATAGTGTAGTGCTTAGGCATTGGGCTGTGATTCCCAGGGTCAGCAGTTTGAAACCAACAGCAGCTCCATGGAAGTACGGACTTCCTACTCTAGTCAACGGCTATTGCCTTGGAAGCCCCAGGAGGCAGCTGAGTCAGCACTGTGTCCATGGCCGTGAGTTGTTGAGTCACACAGGGACTCACCCATGACTAACAAAAGCAATCCTTTTGTTCTTCTGAAAGAAGGCCACTGGCCTCTCCTCTCCCTGTGGTCACTTGAGTAGGTTTCAAAGGGCAGCCTTGTGCCCTTCAACCACCTCCTGGGGAGGACGGAAGGATTTTAAGGCAGGATAACCTCTTTCCTCAGTTCCTATCTCAGCTGTTAGCTCTCTGCCACCTATAAGACACTTCCCATCCCTGCCTAGGTAAGCAGCCCTAGATAAGCGCTGATGGACTAAACTAGGTGCTGGCTTTTTCTTTTTCTCTCATCATGGAAATGGAGGCACTACACAGTCAGGTGATATTTCTGTAATAAAAGTTTTGTGAAATCTGATAAATAATTTGGACATGGAAGTAACTTCTAGTGGGACTTCACTGACTGGGAGTTGGTAGGCACTCTGTTACTGACTTAGCTCTAAGGGTTCTGACTAAGCCTAAGGGTTCTTCATTTGACATTGGGGCAAATGAATTTTTCTTACTTCCTAGACTTGTTGTGAAAATTAACACAATTATATATGTGTATATAGATAGATTTACATCAACTTTTAGCTGAAATTTTCCATAAAATTTTTGAAGCTCATGTACATTCCATATCCTACATACACAGGTTTATTCAAAGCCAAACAGATTTGAACATGTCTCTGCAGTCTATGGTTGTAGATATTCTCAGTTATGACATTGCTTAGTCTTAATAAAACAAGTATAAAAAGAAAATAGCTGTGATTAAAACAGACAAACAAACAATCCTGTAGGTCAGAGCTAATTTCACCTTTTTAAGAAAATATCTTCCAGACCCGTGAAGCTCTGCAACAAGGTTACTGTAAGGCTGTCCCACCAACCACCTGTTTTTGATGGCTTCATCCTTTCTTAGCATCTCTCTCTTCTCCCTTCTTTTAAAATTTTTCAGCTGTTTTTGATATTTAATTCATGTAATTGAATTCATGTAAAGATAAATTAAGTGGTTTAGGCTGAGCCCCGGTGGAATAAGTGGTTGAGTGCGGAACTGCAGCCCGCGGGCTTGGTGGTTCAAATCCAGCCGCAGCTCTCAGGAGTGGCACTGGGTAGCGCCCACGACCACCAGAGACAGTGATGCCCACAAATAAACAACACAAAAACAACAACAACCAAAAATAAATAAATAAAGTGGTTTCAATACTTTTAAAAAGTTGTGCAATCATCATTGCAAGCACTTTTAGAATAGTTTCTTCATTTTGATATTCATTATTATTAGTTTCCTATTTTCTCCTGACCTCCTCTGGCATAAGTCTAAGCAACTATTAATCTAGTGCTATCTCTATATATTATACCTATATTGAATTTTTCATGTGAAGAAAATCATACACACACACCCCTCAAAATAAAGCAGAAAAATCCCCTCCAGAAGAAAGTAGACAATAATAAAAATGAGAATATGTTTAAAAATGAATCAAAAGTAAAAGCAAATGACAAGATGCTAACCCAGTATACCTGCATCAATTCTCTTTGTAGTGCACTTTGTCTGAGGGAGAGGCTATTCACATCACAGGTTAATTGTCTGAGGAAATCCAATGAAGGCTTTCGTGCAAGTGGGGATTTTTGGCTTTCATTGCCATTCAAAGCGTTCTGTAAACCAGATGCTCAGAATTCAATTTCTAATATAATTCTGATCTTAGATTTTATTATTTGGATCAAACAGGGTGGTGCGTGTCTTTCTTGTGGACTTATCTGATAGCTCATTTAGATGATTATTTATTTTAAGACAAGCTTTTGGTCCCCTAGATACTATTCATTCTGATAGTCAATGATTCTCATAGCTTCACCCCACTTTGTTTACCAAGTCGTAAGTCCAATACATAACACGCTACGCCTCTAGGGGTCTCGCTGTAGCACAGTGTGATATCATTATCCGAATTATCAGAAGTCCCTGTGAGTTTCTGAGACTGTAAATTTTTGCAGATGTAATAAACCTCATCTTTCTATTACAGAGTGATGATAGTGTTAAACTGCTGACCTGGGACTTAGCAATACAACTAAAGACCACGATATCACCAGGCTCCATAAAAGGTATATAGGACAGGGCAGAACTCTCTTTGTGCACTTCTAAGATTGTAACTTCTTATTGGAGTTCCAAGTCTCATTTTTCCCTTGAGGACCAGCTAGCTGGTGAATTTGAACCACTGACCTTATATTTAGCAGTCCAGTATGTAACCCACTACACAACCCAGACTTTTGCTATAGCAAGGTGTATGAAACTATTGTAAGAATTACCAAAGGCCCATGGAGATTATTTAAATCCTTTCTCAAAAAACTTATAATGCTGCCACTAAAAGAGCAAGGGGGTATATATACAAATCTTAGAAATATGAATGAATTTGTTTTACCTAACTGTAAGCCCTAGCTTACTGTTCTTTTTATTTAGCCCTGTTTTATATTTACCCTTGTGAAGGAATCACTAAGATATGGATGATAAATAGCAAAGTGTCGTGAAGGATCAAACATTTTAACAAAGGTCTGGGAGACTGAAAGATATTCATGAATTCAAGGCAGAAAGCTTCACTCAGAAGCTGATGTTGGCTGTGTTTGGGGTTGCCAAAGTGGTAATCTTGATAGATTTTTCTCAGAGGACACAGGATGATCACAGGGATTTTATTTTAGGAAGAAATTTGAGATAATTGAAAACTGTTTTGGCCAGAAAAAGATCAACGAAGTTATATCAAGGAATTTTTTTAAAAGGCAACAAGGCACCTACTAACTTTTTGAAGAATTTTTGGAAACCTTACATCCCCAATCTGCCTCTTCAGAATTTTTTTCCACCCAAATTGGAAAGACTTTTAAAGTAACACAATTTGAGTCTCTTGAGGAGGCCAAAACTGTGCAGAAACCTTTGGGAGAATGGTTAGAAACATGAAAACATCACCTTTATAGGTGTATTGAATTGGAGAATGTGCTAAGAAACAATAGCACCACATTTTGAGATTTTTGTTTAATTAAGGTTTCTATGATTGTATAGTAATACTTTTTTGACCCCTCATGTTTGTAAATAATTTAAAAATATATAGACTATCTGAATATAGTCATAGAAAGTCATTATATTTTTGAGAATTGGTATAATGATGAGTTCATCAAAAACATGAAATCTGCATAAGGTCACTTTATAATGGGCATGATTGTTTAAATATTTGGTATCTCGTTTTCTCATCCAAATACTACTACTACTACTACTACTACTACTACTACTACTATTACTACTACTACTACTAAAGTTCATAGAGGGTGGAATGAGTAAATATAGGACTTTTTCCCATAGAGCTGTTGGGAAACTGCCAATCATGTAGATTGCAGACCACGGGAGACCATTGCAGCACCAGGTAACCTTGGCACACCACGGGGACCCCAAAATATTCATTTTTGTGACGGCCCTCCTAACTGTGTTGCCTACAGCTGATGAGTGAAAAACAAAGCCAAACCCCAGGAACTACAGAGAAGCAGACAGGACTAGAAATCTTGTATCCCTGAGTTCAAGTTCTGTCTCTGTGGTTTACTTGCTATGCAACCTTGTTTATAAAACCATTTCAAGTCTCTTTTCTAGGTTTGCAAAATTCTAATAATAGTAGTAAAGGTACTGTATAGGGTTGTAGTGAGAAGTAGATGAGTTATTGCATGTAAAGTTCTGACACATAGGGGCTGTCAATGACTATTAATTCTGTGTCCCACCTCCCCACCCCAGCTCCACGTATAGAATTTGTTACTTTGGGCAATTGCATTTATGGTATAATAATAACGCTACCAAGAATTGCTATGAATATTATGCTAATGAATAAAAAGCACTTAGTAAAAGATCGAGCTCATAGTAAATGCTCAGTTGATGCTAGCTAAGTTTATTCCATTTATTGATGCTTATGGCCCCTCAATTATTGAAAAAGCAGAAGAACAGCAGACCCCAGGTCTTTTTATTGACTTCTCCTCATGGGTGATACTCTTGGAGTAAAAAAGATCATGGGTGGCCATGCAAGTGTCACAGAAAAGCCTTTGGCTAAGTTTGGTTACTCTTGTTCCTTTTCTTTCTTTTGTTAGGGAAGGGGGACTAGTTTGTTAGAAAGATCTGACATGATTGCCTGTGGGACATGGATACTTGCACCCTAAATGGAAGCTAGATGCTGAGTGTTTTAGATTCAGTGATTACACAATCTGTTATAACATAAGCGGACATCAATTTTAAATTCACTATGGATTTTCCTAGTGCGTCATGTGTAAAAACTCTTTCCAAAAAGGAAAAAAAAACCCAAACCAACTGTAGTTAACTGTGAATTATTTTAGCTGAGTGGAACTGTAAAAGAGATTGCCCTGTTTTCCATGTAGTACATGTTTCCCCTAAAGTAAAAACACACACAAAAATGTGTAGGGCTTTATTATTCTTGAGATTTCTCTTGCATACAAATGCTGAAGAATTAAAATATTTATACTGGATAAATATATATATATATATGTATATATATATATATATATTATTGGGGTACTCCCCAATAAAACCATGAAAAATGTTCCATGGTGCAGAGCTTTGGTAGTACATATTTTCTGCATTAGGTGAGCATCCAGCCACTCTCTCTGAGTCAGTGCACCCAGTGGCATTGCCTGGGAAGATTCTCTGTGGTCATGGTGAATTTTTTTGTAAAAGCAGCTTTTCTTGAATCTCGTTTTTTGGTGAAGACTAATTTAAGAGAATTGCTTGCATCTGTGAAATCTTTGGCTAAGTTTGGTTACTCTTGTTTCCTGCTGGGGATGGGAGGTGGTGAGAAATGCCACAGAAATTTTTGTGATACTGAACACTGCATCCTGGGAGAAAGTGAAGTGTATAAGAGATTTTCTCTTTTCTAAAAAAGTAAATTGTTGATTGATGACAAATCTCATTCTGGATGTCCATCAACTTCATGAAAGGGTGAAAATGTTGACTTGTGTATTTGGCGTTCATTCCACCAGGTCAGGCTGTTAATCAAGCTTTCCACTTAGAGGTTCTGAAAAGATTGCCTAACAGTGTGTGACAAAGAAGGCCTAATTTGTGGGAGATGGGGGACTGGTTTTGCCATCATGACAATGTACCTCCACACACAGCCATCTCAGTGCTCAAGTTTTGGGCAAAAAACAGGATGCCTCTCTTGCCCCACAGACCTTACTTATTTGACCTCACAAGAAGACTGCAGCTTCTTTTTGCTTTCCTGAATGAAGAAGGATGTGCAATTTGAAGGCATGGAAGAGATGAAGACCAAAAAAGAGGGAGGTGCTGTCAGTCATCCAAACAGATGGGTTTGAAAACTGTTTCTAAGAATGAAACTGCAGATTTGACAGATATATTAAGTGTAATGGAGAGTAGTTTGAAGTGATAACGTTGTTTCATAAAAAAATTGAAGTATATAGCTGTGACAGTTACATAATCTGCTGTCAACTTGAATGAAGGGGTGGTGTGTAATCTGTCAATCAGCTATACACAATGAGATTTCTGTATGGGCGCGGTCCTCTTCTGAGGATTCTTGGAACTCCTGTCTTCCTCTCTGGAGGCAAGACACACACTCTCCCTGTGAGACACTCCTGTTGACATGCCACATGGAGCTATGCTAAGGGAATCCAAACCCTGAAGCTGGAGGAGCCATGTGGAAACTGTGATAGTGACATAATCTGGTGTCAATTTGATGATTAAGAGTGTAGGGGTAGAGTTTAGACTGTCAATCAGAATAGAGCCAATGAGGCCTCTGTGTAAGCTTGACCTTCCCCTGAGGATTCTGGGGATTCCTGTTTTTCTTTCTGTGAGGCACCACACACACTTTCTCTCTCCACCTACTCCCTGGGAGATGCTCTAGTGACAAGACACATAGCACTATGCTGGTAGCCCTTGTGTCCTGGGAACTGGAGGAGCCACATGGACACCCTTCTCAGTGCTGAGATGTGACACATGAGCTAATATCAAACTTATGCACTTGATCTTGACTGGGCTATGTCTTCTCAATATTCAACTGCTCTTGTATATAAAACTCTTTCTTATACACATGAATGTCTATGAATTTATTTCTATAGCCTACCAACACTAACACCACACCAGTGCTGAGATGCTTCCACCGTCACTGGATCTATAAGACATTCCAACCACTGGCCTGCTATCTTTCTGCACTCAGCATCATTGTAGGTGTTGCCTGAGTTTGAAGAAGAATTTTTTTTCTTTTTTTAAATTTTATTGGGGGCTCTTACAGCTACTACAATATTCAGTACATCATTTGTATCAAGCACATTTGCACACATATTTCCACATACATTTCCCAATATTTTCCACGTGAGCCCTTGATACAAGCTCCTTTTAAAAAAAACCTCCCCTTTCCATTCCCCCCTTTTTAAAAAATTAATCATTTTATTGGGGGACCCCTACAACTCCCATCACAATCCTTAACAACATCAGTTGTATTCAGGCCACTTTTACACACCCATTGCCATCATCACTCTCAAAACATTCTCCCTCCCTCCAGGCCCCGAATTTATAGACAGGTATCAGACATATGGGATAATATCAGACTTATGGACTTGATTTGGACTGGACTGGGTGTTTTCTTAATATACAATTACCCTTTGATATAAAGTTTTCTCTCAAATACATATGAGTGTCTTTGGATTAGTTTTTCTAGCCACCCCAGACTAAAAAAATAGCTTTGGGGGAAAGATTGCATTTTGAGGGGTACCCCGCTATATAGTGTGTGTGTGTGTGTGTGTGTGTGTGTGTGTGTGTGTATGTGTGCCTATGCTCTGGTCTCTAACTTTACCAGGCGGGAGGAGGAGAACTGTCTTTAGCATCAGCCCAAACTAGTGCCTCTGCAGCAGAGGTCAGACATGTGCCCATGCTCCAACGTTTTTTGTTTTTTGTTTTAAAACCTATTCCCATACTAACTCTCCTTTCTACAGCACTCTTCACTACTGGGTTTCATTTTTCATTACAATAGCCACATTCAACCTTGAGACAACATTCACAATATGAAGTTTATTTGGAAAGTAACTGGTTATCGGGACAGCTTGTGCTTGCTCATGCCTACAAGTTTGCCTCTCTCAGCCACTAGGCCACTCTCACATCTGCATCCCCGTGACCATTATGATACTCGGGCAAGTGTTCTAAAGCTGTCCTAGTTCTATTGGTTACGTGTAAAGGAAGCCTCAGCCTGAAGGCATTCTTGTTTCATGGGCCAGAAAGCCCTTGATAACATTTCCTGCTAGTCTGCTTGTTCTGTTGTCTTTGCTGCGGCCCGTTCTTGGCCACTGCTTCTCACTGCCTCTGGTGTCACATTTCTCAGTCTCCCGAAGCCAAGAGGACCAGCACAGAGACCTCGGGTGCAAAAGACAAATGTCACTCATGGCTCTTCTTTCTTGATGGTAGCGAGATCCCACTTTTCCTCTCAGATTGGGCTCATTTTACACTTAGCAGGATGGCCACATGGATCAATCTCCACATAATGGTCCCAGGCATTGTATTTACATCTTTCTCCCCTGAGAAGGGAGACTTGGCGATGTGCAGTGGTTATGGTGTGGGAGACTATCCACAAGATCAGCTGCTTCAAGGGAGATCCTTGAGGGCATCTAGTCCCATATAGACTGACAGTCTCAGAGACTCACAGGGGAAGTGCACCTCTACCCCATCAGGTCACTATGAGTTGGAGTCGGCATGATGGCAACTGTTCATTTGGTTTTGTTTTTTACCCCCACAAGGGTACCATGTATCTCATTTACATTATTAGCAAACTATTCAATCCACTTGGTTATTGACAAACAATTCATATTTGCATAGTCCTACTCAGTTATTGGGGCAGAGGGGCTTAGCTAAAAAGACTATTGCTAAAAGGTTCTTATCAAGTATCCCATTGTACTGCAACTTTCATGGAAAACCACTGCAGGTGGTTTTCTGTAAGCAAAGAGTTTAATCAACACTAGATCAGAAGAGAACTTTCTGACAGGATGTGGAGAAGAGAAACTGGATCCATTGATAAATTCTTTTTTTAAAAAAATCATCTTATTGGGGGCTCATACATTGTTTTTCACAATACATAAATAAACATACTGTGTCAAGCACCCTCACATGTCCACTTCTAGTATCGTTTTCCAATCGTCCGCCTTTTCCCTTAAACCCCTTAAATATACTTATTAGCTATTTTTTATAACATATCACATGGTTCATAGAAATACTAATACCATTTTTAATTTATGAAGAACTGAGAGAGGGATTTTGACCTAAATTCTTGAGGCATTTGTGTTGCTACTGCCGTGTGCTACAGGGATGCTTTTGCAGAAGGTAAAAAGGCTTTCCAAAGTACCCCACCTACCCTCCTACAGCATCTATTCACTAAGAGAATTTTGAGGTAGCCTTAAATAATTTATCATTTTCAGCCATATTTAATTAATTTTCCACCTCATTACTGTTTTCACTGGTATCTCATAGTGAATAATGACTTTTTGTTTGTTTACTGGGTAGACTAATAGAGTCAGAATAAAAGCTGAATTTTGCAAACATAGAAAAGTGTTGTCTAAACAACCAAAAGAAGAAGGGGACTTAATTGGGAATTTTCACACAATATTAACAGTGATCTTGACCTGGAGTCTTGGGCCAATTTGTGGACTACAGAAAGTCTGCAAATACACTGATACAGTATGCAGAATTTTGGATGTGTGTGCATATGTGCTCTTCACTATATATAGTTTTTTTTTCATTTTCCTTGTTATTCAAGATTCAAAGACAACCTCCAACTTAAAGAATTCATGCATGCTAATTTCTAAATAAAAAATAGATATACATATTTTATAAGAGTTGCCATAAGATATAATATTCTCACAAATGCTGCATTGAGGATCTTTAGAATGCCTTTTAAAATAAACATATTTAATAAACTCTTATTACATGCAAAGAATCTTACATACTCTATTGGCAGGCAATAGTAAGCCTACTATTTAAGGAATGAACTTTTGCTCTATTGAATATTGCAGTGATTTGTAAAATGGATGATATTTTAACAATGGAGCAAACTTTCTATTTAGTTGTCAAGTAATGACCTTTTGTGGTTTAATAAGCATAAATAACCAATTTTCCAGCAATGTAGGGAAGTTCTCTCTCTTACTCACTTTTCTTTAGTATGTACTCAGAAATTCCTGGCTGCTCTCACAGTCCCTCTCTTGTTGAGCTCCATAACCACTGTTGGATGCACATGCAATAGGAATTAAAATCCTTTTGATAAAGATAGCAAATTGAAGCACAGGGAAGTTATTGCTTGATTTCACCGGAGTCTTTTTTTCTCTGCCTATTTTTATAGTCTTTTCAAAGTCATTGATTTTTGTGTGATTCTGATTATTATGTAATGAAGTATTTCTTTTTTCCTTTACTTAAAGTTGGCTGAAATTCTTAAAGAAAAGTTTACACTTTTCATCAAATTTGGATTATTATTTTATTTTAAAATTACGTTTGTTTCCTTTCTGTTTTTCTCCAATTCAGGGATTTTTATTACATTGATAGTAGATTACATGAAGGTTTTTCATAACTTGCTGACATGCTGATCACTTTTCCTTACTTTTTTCTTTGTATCATTTAGGTTAGTTTCTATTAAATTTCAAGTTCATCAAATTTTTATTCTACAAGGATCACTATGCCATTAGTCGCATCCAATGCATTATTTTCATCTCACACACTTTAATACCTATAAGTGTGATTTTGGTCTTTTAGATACTTTCTGTATTTCTTTTGAAATTTTAAGAATATGGAATAGGGTTACAATGATTTTTAAAGTAAATAATTTTATTGGAAGAACTTACAGCTATTATAACAATCCACACATCCATTCCATCAAGCACATTTGTATCTATGTTGTTATCATCATTTCCAAAACATTTTCTTTGTACTTGAGTCCTTGGTATCAGCTCCTCTTAATTTTTCTCCTCATTTCCTTTCACCATTGTGAACTCTTGGTACATTGTAAATTATTGTTTTCATATATTATACCATCAACTTTCTCCCTTCATTTCTTCCACATTTCTGTAGTTCCTCCCTGTTGGGGGGTGGTGTTATACTTCAATAATTGTGATCAGATCCCCTTTCTCCTCCTACCTGCACCTACCCACTACCTTCATGTTTTTACTACTCCCATTATTGTTCTGGGGGATGGGGGTTGCTTTTGTGTCCTGGATTCCATGTCTCCAAAGGTCTGGTCTAGCTGGATTTGTAAGGTAGAGCTGGTGTCATGATAGTGTGTGGGGAGGAAACATTAAATAACTAAATGATTGTTGTGTGTCTCTTCTTTGTGACTCTTCTTCTGCGATGGGATGTCCAATTGTTTATAGGTGTGCTTTGGGTCTCCACTCTGACACCCCTCATTCACATCAATGTGATTGTTTTTTGGGGTCTTCTGATGCCTGTTACCTTATCCAGTCACCTTATCAGAGGCTGGTGTGCTTCCTCCATGTGAACTTTGTTGCTTCTGTCCCAGATGGCCATTTGTTTAACTTCAAGCCTTTAAGAACCAAAATGCTTTATCTTGTAATACTTAGGCACCATCAGTTTTCTTCATCACATTTCATTGTGTACCCATTTTGATTTCCGCATTCTTGTTGGGAAGGTGAGCATCACAGAGTGTCAGGTTATTAGAACAAAGTGTTCTTGCATTGACGAAGGACTTACTTGAGTAGAGGCCCATGTACATAGGCCTATACCCCTATCATTATATATTAATATTTTTACATACATGCCTATTTTTATGTATTTTTTTCTTTTTTGTGGGGGAGGGGGGGCATCACTGTCTCTGGTAGTCATGGGCACTACCCAGTGCTGCTCCTGAGAGCAACCGCTGGATTTGAACCACCAAGCCTGCGGGCCGCAGTCCCGCACTCAACCACTTACGCCACCGGGACTCAGCCCTATTTATGTATCTTTAACTGTCTTTTAAATTGTAGTTCTTTCCTCTTTTTCCTTTTACTTTCTTCCTGCCCCACTATCATGTTCAACATTCAGTTGGCTCTCGCTCATTCCACTTGGCTACCGTGCACTTGATCAAACCCCATGATATTCTATGCTCTTCTCAGCATTGATTTTAGTTCTCTTGTTGATCCCTTGTCCCTGGGTTTGTTGGCTCTTCTCTCCCTTCGGCCTACCTCCCCCTCTCCCTGATGCTCCAGAACTGTCAGTGCCATTGTTTTCTCCATGGGATTGTTTATCTTGCCTATCTTGTGTAGCTGGACATGGAAGAAAAAGGAGAAGGGGACCTATAAATAGTCCAGGTCTGTCTGCTGACCTTTATTGATGAGGTGCCAAAATCTGCCTCAGAGTGTAGTCTATTTTCAGGATTTCCCAGGTACTTGGTCGCTTTCCTCGCTTTGCTGGGCAGTTGCTCTCCCTTCATGTTTTGCCCCAATGTGGGGTGTCAGACCCAGCAAAATTCCTGCTCTGTGTCTCTTGTACTGTCCCCTGAAATGCTGTGGATCAGTGAAGGGAAATCGTGTCTCATGTTGGGGCCTGCCCTACAGTACACTCACTCACTCACTCACTCACTCACTCACTCACTCACTCACTCACTCACTCTTTCCATCTCAGTTGGCTCCCATAATTTCCACAATGGCTGCATATACCTACAGGTCCAGCAGGATTGGATGAAAGTTCCTGATTTCCACATCCCCTCCAACATTTGTTGCTTTCTGATTTTTTGAATCTCATAGTTGTTTTAATTTGCATTTCCTTTATAGCTAATGATCAGAATCACTTTCTCATGTGTTTATGGACCATTCAGATATCCACCCTTGTGAAACTTCTGTTCAGATCCTTTTCCCACTTCCTTGAGGCTTTTTTTTCTTATTGTTGGCTATCAAAATATTGTAGATATTAGTAATAAGGCCTTTGTCTTATGTGTCATTGTTAACAATATTTCCCAGTCTGTGGGCTCTCTTACTACTCTCATATCAAATTATTTCTATGTACACAGGTGTTTTATCTTCAGTATATCCCACTTGTCAATTTGTGCTTCCTCTATGTTTGTGCTTCCCTATTTCTGATAGCCTATGTATTCCCTATGTCAAAGTTCTTAGATTTCTCCCAGTTCTCTCACTAATAGCCCTAATAATTTGGGGTTTTACCACACAATCTGTGATCCACCTTGAGTTTATTTGTGTGTGTGGAGTGAGGTAAGGGTCTTCCTTCATTTTTTTTCAGGGAGATATCCATTTTTTCCAGTACTACTTGTTGACTGGGCCATCCTTTTCCCATTTGATATTTCTGGGGTTCTAATAAAAGATCAGTTGTCTGTATACTAATGATTTTATTTCTGGTTTTTCAGTTCTTTCCCATTGGTCTGAGCATCTGTCTTTATATCAATATCAGGTTGTTTTGACCATTGTTGATGTATAATAGGCGCTAAAGTCAAGCAGAGCAAGCCTTCCAACACTATCCTACTTCTTAAGGAGTTCTCTGCTAATTTTGGACTTCTTCCCTCTCCATGTGAAGTTAATAATCAGTTTTCCCATTCTGTGAAGAAAGATTATAGTATTTGTATCAGAGTTGTACTAAACTTATATAGTGCCTTAGGCAGAACTGACATTTTTACTCTATTGAGTCTTCCAATTCACGGGCATGGGATATTCTTCCATTTGTGGAGGTCACTCTTGGGTTCTTGTAATAGTGTTCTGAAGTTTTCCTTGTACAAATCTTTTTTTTTTAGTCAGATATATCCCTAGCTATTTCAGTTTGTCCTCCGTAATTGTGGAGGGTACTCCCTTTTTGAATTCCTCTTTTGTGATCTAGTCCAATGTATATAGCAGTCATACAGACTTCTGATTATTGATATCGTATTCTGCCATTTTCCTCTTTTGTTTCCTGTACTCTTCTTATGGAATTTTTGAGTTTTTCATACATTTTAGTCTGGGTAGACTAGAGAAACAAATGCACAGAAAGTCATATGTGTACTAGAGAGAGTTTTATATAAAGTGTAAGGGTACACTAAGAAAGCACCCCCTCACCAAAAAAAGAGAAAGCATCCCAACCCAGTCCAGTTCAAGCCCATAAGTCTGACATTAGCCCATATATCCAAAACCGATCTACAAAGTCCTCCTCCCAATCACAAACACAGGCAATGATGCTGAATGCAGGATGATCGCAGGTCAGTGGGTAGGAATCCAGAGATGGTGTAAGCATCTCAGCACCAGCAGGGGTCTCCACACAGCCTCTCCAGCACCCAGGGCTGCAGCAGGGCTAAGTCCATGTGGCTTCTCCTATCAGATGTCTGACAGGAAGTAAGCCTTGCCCCCTGAGGAAGGGAAATATCTAAGGCAACCAGCTGCATACTGGTCTGACCATCAGAAAGCAAGAGACAAAAAAGGTGAGGCTCATAGAACCATTTCTCTCTCTGCCTTTCAATCAATCCCACATGTGTTCATTAGCCAGGCTGGCACAATAAACCTATCACACCATATAGGAAATCATATCATCTGAATAATGATAGTTTCACCTTTGAAAGGCACTTTGAGGTCTTGTTGGCTTTTTCTGATTTGTTATATTAAAGCTCTGTAGGCTGTCTCAGGAGATCTGCTATCTGCCAGTTTTGTTATGTTAAAGCTATATAAATGGACCAGATTTCTTTTGGCTTATATTCAAAGTCATACAAAGGAACATAGCCTTGGATTGAATGTGTTTTTTAAGGTTTTTTTATTTTTACTTTTTATAATGGCCTTGGAAGGTGCCCTTACATCAGGGTTGTGCTGTACTGACCCCCAGGAGAGGAAGACCACATTAGCTGAGTGGGTTTGGATACAATTGGGTCTGAATTTTCCATCTGCCCTCCTGTAGTATTTCAATCTCTCTGCTGTACAGCTTGCAGGCTGTACTCTGGCGAACTATGCTGTACGATAGTTTAAATCCTAAAGTCTCTCCCCTTGTAGCAAATTAGTGTATTATTACCTGTTGTTACTCACATTGGCAGGCAGGGAGCAGAGCAGAGGGGGAAGAGTATGGCCCATACAATTGCTCTGTTTCTGCTCAGGTGGTGGAGATTCAAAGTGCACAAGTGCAGGAGCAGGGAGGGTTGCAGAGAAGAAACCTCCAGTATGAGCCCTTTTGAAAAGTTCTTGAAGAGTCTTTGTAAAGCCTAAGATTATGGCCACTTTTAGAAAGTAGTCTGGGGGAAACTCTTGCATGCTGTGGGTTGCACAGGAAAGGGTGGAGGACACTCTCCCACTGGACCTGGCAAGGGATTAGTGGACCCTGTCAATAGACATAGTGAACCTGGAATATTTCAGCAAGCTCCCAAGTCATTCCATGAGTGAAAATCACAGGAGGAGGTCTGATCCACAGAACCTAGTACACTTGAACTCTATTTCTGGCACCTTTTCTCCCACTATTGGCCTCCTTACATTTTAATTTTCTGAGCAAACACAGGGACTACTGTTACCATCTTGAAACTTCTGGCCAGAAAGATTGTTTTAATATTCTTGTCTCGAAGTGAGTGAGTGAAAGAGTGATATTCTTTCTGGATCGGTTTTGTTTAAGTGATTTTTCTTCTTCTCATTCTTGGTTCTATTTTACTCTTTCTGTGTATGACTAGTACATTTGCATTAGATGCCAGTGGTGTGAATGTTATCTTGTTGGTTGCTATATATTTTATATTCTAATACATTTACTAAGGAGCCTCGATGGGGCAGTGGTTACACATTGGTCTGCTAACTGCAAGTTCATCAGTTCAAAACCACAAACTAGGACCTTCTAATTCCTTTTAGAATTAGTCTTTGAAACTCACAGGGGCAGTTCTAATCTGTCCTATAGGAGTTGGCATTGTCTATGAGTTGCCCTATGAGTTGTCTGGCCTCAACGGCAGTGAATTTAGTTTGGTTTGTACCTATATTTCGGCTTGTTCTGTGATGTATTAAGTTTGTGTAGTGGTGCAATTTTTTCATATGGTTCCTTTACCCAATACGCTGTAACTCCCTCCAAATGATTAAGTTGGAT
The DNA here is from genome assembly GCA_004026705.1 of Nesogale talazaci. Taxonomy (NCBI): domain Eukaryota; kingdom Metazoa; phylum Chordata; class Mammalia; order Afrosoricida; family Tenrecidae; genus Nesogale; species Nesogale talazaci. The sequence continues at coordinate 42,486 of PVJH01003637.1, read as the reverse complement.
TTTCTCATTTTTCATTATGAGGATGAGTCATCTTAGAATCAGCACAGAGAGAAACCCTAGGACCCTTAGAAAAGCATGTTCTAGATCTCTCAGGAATAGAGGACATGACCAGAGGTATCAGGGACAGTAGCACAAAGACACTGAGGAGCAGTGCTGAAACTATGGGGTGCTGTCTCCACATCAGGGTCAAGACTGTAGGACTGTGAGACTGAGCGATAGAGAGACATGTGGGCTGGATTCCTGGGTGAGGCAGAAGTCAAAGGATGACATGTCTGAAAGGCAGAGGACTGGAGTGAGGCTTGGCTGGTTGAGGGGAAGTGTTGCTGTGGTCCAGGAACTGTAATCTTCCTATTTCCTGATCCTGGATGTGGTAATCTATTAGCTTCCTCAGAGCCTTGGTAGCATAAGTGTTACTTATTACGCTGTGATCAGCAAGGTCAACAGTTCAAATTCATCATCTGCTCCCTGGGAAAAAGACAGTAATTTTTATTCCCAGAAACAGTTACAGTTTCAGAAACTCACAGGAGTAGTTCTAACCAGACCTATAGGTTGGCTATAAGCCAGCATTCACTCAACAGCAGTGAGGCAGTTTTTTTTTTTTGTTTTGTTTTTTTGGTATTCCCTAGTAAACCCCATAATGGTGAATATTTTCTGTGAGTTCTATGGGTCAATTGCAATGAATTATCAAACCCACCAAGAAGTAGAGTACTATGGGAGATATGGGTGGCATCGGAATAGATAAGGAAAGATGGAGAATGAAGCCAAATCTGACTCTGGTACCCTGGCAATGAGAGAGAGGGAGCTATGGCCCTCCGTAGTGTTTACTGAAAGTTGTTGTAGCTGCTAGGTGCGATGGAGTCAGTCCCAACCCATAATGACCTACACTCCACAGGAGACGTTGCGAGCAACTGTGCCACCCTCACGATTGTTCCTGTGTCTGAGCTCACCGTGGGAGGGACTCGCTCAATGTATCTTGCTGACAATCTTCCTTGGTTTCATTGGCACACCCGTTTACCAAGCGTACTGTCCTCCTGGCACTAGCCTAACCTGGCAAGATGTCCAAAGTATACAAGCTGAAATCTCACCATCCTTATCCATAAGTCACTGACCTGACCTTACTTTTTCAAAGACAGATTTGTCTGTCTTTTGGAAGTCTGTGGTGATTCCAGTGTTCTTCGCCAACACCACAATTCAAGCACATCACTTCCTCTTCAGATTCCTTACAATGTCTAACTTTCACCTCAATAGGAAGCCGTGGAAAATACCACGCTTGGATCAGGCTGATCTTTGTTCTCAAAGCAACTTCCTTGCTGTCCAGGATCCTAAAGGTTTCCTGTGATGCATGTTTACCTAGTACAACACATCTTCCCATCTTTTGACTGATGATTCTGCGAACATTGGGTGTGGACCCAAACAAGAAAAAACCCTTGACCAGTTCAGTCTTTTCTTCTTTTATCACGATGTTATATATTTGTTCTCTTGTGAGGATTTTGGTCTTCTTTACATTGAAATGTAATCTGTACTAATTACATCTTCAGAAAATGCTTCAACTTCTCCTTTTCAGCAAGCAAGGTTGTGTCATCTGCCTATCTCAGGTTGTCAATGATCCTTTTTCCAGTTCTGATGTCACAATCTTCTTCATATAATCCAGATTCTCTGATGTTTCCTCAGCATACAGATTGAACAGTTATTGTGAGATACCCAACATTTTTTGTTTGCAGCCATGCTGTAGTCTCTTGTTTTGTTAGCACAACTGCCTCTTGATCCATGCACAAGTTCTGAATGCGTACAATGGAGTGTTCTGAAATTCCAAATCTTCTGAAATTTATCCACAGTTTGTTATGGTTCACACATTTGAATGCCTAGTCATTGTTAATAAAACACAAGTAAACATCTTTCTGATATTCTTGCTTGAGTCAAGATGCTTCTGACATCAGTAATGATGTTGTTTGTTCCATGTTCTCTTCTGAATCTGGTCCAGACATCTGGAAGTTCCCTGCTAATATGCTCCTGCAACCATTGTTGTGTGAATTTTAATAAAATTTTACTTCTTCATGATATGAACAATAATATTCTATAGTTTGAACATTCTGGTGGGTCACTTTTCTTTTGAATGGGTGTGAATGTTGATCTTCTCCAGTCAGTTAACCAAGTAGCTATCATCCAAATTTCCTGGCTTTGACAAGTAAGTCCTTCCAGTGCTTCAACTACTTGTTGAAACATTTCAGTGAGTATTCTATCAGTTACTGGAGCCTTATTTTTGGCTCATACTTTCAGTGCAGCTTGAACTTCTTCCCTCAGTGACATCAGTTCTAGCTCATAGACTGCCCACTTAAATATTGACTAGTTACAGCCCTAACAGTTGCTTTTTGGTACAGCAACTGTATATATTTTTTACATTTTCCCTTAGTGCTTCCTATAGAAGGCACTCTTTTGTCCATCCACTCTTCAGGATTGCAAATCGAGGCTTGACTTTTTCCCTGAGTCCTCTCTGTTTATGAGATGTTGAACATGTTCTTCCCTTTTGGTTTTTCGACTCCAGGTCTTTGCACATTATGATCACAGCTGGCTTTGTCTGCTCCAGCTTCCTTTGAAACTTTCTATTCATCCCTTTGGCTGTATCATTTCTCCCATTTGCTTTAGCTGCTCTATGATGAGGGACAAGTTTCACTGTCAATGTTACCTTTTTTTTTTCTTTCCTGCCTCTTTCACGGCCTTTTGCTTCTTAATAAATGATGGTCTTGCTGTCATCCCACAGCTCACCTGATCATCCGTCACTGGTGTTGAATGGGTCTAATCTGTTCTTGAGATGTTCTAGAAATTCCAATGTGGTGGACTGAAGATTTTATGTTGATGCTTATGGACTTGTTTTGCTTTTCTTTCACTTTATCCTGATCTTATGTATGAACAATTGAGGGTCTGTCCCACAGTCAGTCACTGGCCTGCTTTAGCTACTGCTATTGAGCTCCTTTGGTGTCTCTTCCCATCGATGTAGTCAATGTGATTTCTGTGTACTCCATCTGGAGAAGTCCATGCATAGGTCATTAAAAATAAGGCATTTCCAATAAAAATGTTGTTGGCTTTGCAAAATTCTATCATGCCAACTCTGGCTTCATTTCAATCACCAAACCCACATTTCCATCTATCACTGGCATGTGATATACTAGAGACACAGGTTTCAGTGCCACAGTAATACACTGACCACCACAGTTTGACAAACAGACAGCCAGGGATTGGAATACAACGTCAATTAGAAATATTTTGGTGCTCTCCTGCCTTGCTTTGGTCAGATTTACATGTGACCAAAAAATATGTGGCTTGGTTTAGTACCAAGGAAATTCCCCACTACTGAGGTAAAACCCTTCTGAAGAGCTACGCAAAAGGCTGTGAATTTATGAGCCTTTCCAGACTGACTGGTGGGAACACATTTTTTGGGGTGTGTTGTTTGTCTTCTAACGCTTTGGGGTAATTATTTCTCTGGTCAAGCTTGTGTTCATTAATGTACTGAATGTACTCAGTTGAGTACTCTGGAAGGAGGCCCAGTGGTATGTATGATGGCTATGTACTAGAGTGCTAACCAGAAGTTCTGCCTTTGAACCCCCCAGTTGCTCCCTAAGAGGAAAATGTGATAATTTGGGTTCATTCAGATTTACAGCCATGGAAACATTGTGGGGAATGTTCTCCTGGTCCTGCTGGGTCTCTGTGCATCAGACGCAACCCAGGGGCAATGAGAATACTCCAAGGAATCCTTTGGGAATATGAAGATTTCTTTATCTGTGTAGTTCACTGCCCTCCAGTACACTCTTCTGAGAATTCTAACTTGATTTCCCCATCTTAGGACGCATGCTGAGCTCACTGGATTTGTTGCTTCATGCCCGATGACCTTGATTCTCTCTCAAGGCTTCCCACAGGAGACAGAACTCAGCTCATTCATTTCACATCTCTCTTTGATCATTGGACATCACAGCCTGGGGATCCAATATCTTGAAACCAGTGTTTTTATATTTTGTCTGGTAGGTTTTTTTTTTTTTATTTTGAGGGTAGATCTGGTCTCGAATGCCTCTATTTTGCAAACTGAAAGCCTACTCAATCCTCTTTTGTAATAAGAATTCTTTATTTTCTAATACACAAGATAGGGCGTTATGCGGACATACAATTTGCTCCTTACATAGTTGCTTGCTAAAGAAACAATTTTCCAAGTTAATCTCCTGAGAAGTCTTCCTGATCAATTTTCTAAATGGTGACAAAACATATTTTCTTTAACCCCTATTGATCCTATCAAGAACATGGCAATTTAATTGATAATACCTCTTTTATTATCCAGCTTTCAATTAGTTCTGGCAGCCTTCTTTCCACAGCTCTGCCATTTTATAACCTGATTGTAGCACTCGCAAAGGAGCCTCACTCCTTATGGTAAAGATGCCTCCAAAGAAAACCTTTGTGAGCTGATTAGTCTAAAGATGATTTCCGTACCCCCCCCCTTCCCCCAGCTGCACTTGAAAGTGTGGAGCTGAAGAGAAAGCCCTAATTCATTTGGTATCTGATTTCTGTGATAGCATAAGTTCCTCTAAGCACAGCACAAAGTTAAGGTCAGCTGCAGCTAATCATCTCAGGATTTGAACCTCAAAAAAAATGGAAATAGAAGATTTTCATGAAGACCTCTTAGATCTTTTTGCATCTTTTGCAATGCTTCTAAGAGCCTTTTTTTCCTGTTCACTTTCACAGCAGAATGAAATTATTCAGTCTTGTCCTAAGGGATAAGCATCTAACTAAATACCCATTTAAAAATATTTCTTTTTCTCCACATGTACATTTCTCAATGGATTTTGTAAGGATTACTGAGCTCTTGTTTTTGTTTTTCATTTTTCCTTTCTGTAAAACCGTCTGAGCTCCTTAGAGGGAAGTAATTCAATAGATTACTTGTCTAAAGTGTGAGGTTTAAAATATATCTGTTTAAGAAGCCAAGACGAGGGGAAATGGGAAGAAATAGCTTACACATGAAGGCTCTTATGCATAAACAGGCCCACTTATTTTGTAGCTAGAAAGTTACTGACAAAGTCATTAGGCCTGTAAGGGAGACCTGGGTTGGAAAGCCAGGTTCCTACGTCCTGACTCATCCCCTGACTAGCTGGGTCATTTGGCCAAATTATATAACTTTTATATAATTTTTTCACCATGTCCTCATGTGTCAATGTAGGTAGTAAAAGCACTTCTTTTATAGTGTATAAGGATTATTATAGTTAATATTTATAAAGCACTTAGAATAGTTCCTGGAACACAATAAAAGCTGTGCTAAATCTTTGATAAAATATGCATTTTTAAGTATATTTACTGGGAAATATAGCTATTTACTGAACTGAAATCAGCCTTTATTTAAAACTGTGATCATATGCAGATATTATAAAAGTTGAGTTGTAGTTGGAAATTCAATTAAAACAATTGTAAAAATACCTGGATGCTGAAGTCTATTGTCTTAGTATAATTAGCAAAGCATGCTTCCATGAAAAAAATGTATATTAAATTTTTTTTAGTAGGCATGCTACAAGTTTCTAAGAATTGAAAGATAAATAATGCCTGTGTCTTGATGTAAGAACACTGCAGTTAGGGGCTTGCAGGGAGGTAAAACTTTAAAGGGACGACTTTAAAGCAAGGACCAGAGGCAGTAGCAGGGGATGTGCATAAAGAATACTAGATAAATACAATGAATCCAGGAACATATGCAGTGTGAACTACAGCTTTCTACAGTTGGCAATCATAAAATGATCAGGACCGGAAGAGAAACAGACAATTCCTGACCAGACCAAAACCCAAGCCCCACGTCATGGAGTTGATTCTTGTTAAGAGAAATTCTAGGGAACAGAGAAAAACTTTCCCTTTTGGTTTTCAAGGCAGTGAATCTTTCTAGGAGAAGAAAGTCTCATCTTTTTCATGTGGAGTCACTAGTGGACTCGATCTGCTGGTCTCACAGTAACATATATAATCTGCTATTCCCAAGAGAGGAAGAGAAAGACCATTGTGGTTCAGGGAACTAAATAAAGCCTATAGTCTACATTACTGGGGTCAGAAGAAAGTGGGGAGTGTGTGAATTTTGTACCTTCCTTTTATTTACGCTAGGTTTTACCGGCATTTATTCGTTGGGTGTCTTCAAGTCTGTTCCGACTCTTATCCCTGTGTCCACCAGAATGAACACGGCCCATTTGGTCAAGGCCATCCTCACAAATGTTAAGTTTGAGGCCATTGTTGCACTCACTGTCAATTCATCTTGTTGAAAATCTTCTCGCTTTTTTGTTGCTCTTCTGCTTTACCAAGCAAGATGTTCCCCCCCCCTCCCCCCCAGGGACAGGCAGTCTCTCCTGATAACCTGTGGAAAACATGTGCACTGGATTATGGTGCTGCTAAAACACTGAAAGTGTCACGAAGTCAGATCTTGTTCATTGTTCAAATTTCACAGGCATATGAGTGATTGAAAGTAGCATGGTATATCCTAGTCTTCAAAAATGACATTCTTGTTCTTCAATATTTTAAAGAGGTCTCATGCAGTAGAAATTCCAAGTATAATACTTAATTTGATTTAGGGACTGCTGCTTTCATGAGCCTTGATCCAAGTAAAATAATATCCTTGAGTACATTAATTTATTTTCATTTTATCATACTGTTGCTTATTTGTTCAGCTATGAGAATTTTGGATTTCTTTACATTGAGTTTTTATCAATACTGAAGGCTGCACTCCTGGGTCTTCATCAATAAGTGCTTCAAGGACTCTTCCCTTTCAGCAAGGAAGGTTGTGATGCCTACATATGGTAGATGGTCCATAAGAATTCTTCCTTCCATTCCAATGCTATGCTTATCTTCATATAGTATATAGTCCAGCTTCACAGATTATTTGTTCAGCAAACAGATTGACTATGGGATGATGAATAAGGACAGAGAAAGGACACAACTTTAACTGATTTTAAACCATGCATAATTCCCTTGTTCTGTTCTAACAACTGCCTCTTGGCCCAGGCACAAGTTCCTCATGAACACAATGAAGTGTTCTGGTTGTATGTTAACAAATTCTCTTTGACACAGTGACTGTATTCCTTGTCTTCTTTTGACACTTGCTGCATCATTCGGTGAAAAGCAAGGATGTCATTTTGAGGATCAAGGTGCACCTGAGACAGAAGGCATGGTATTTTCCATGGTCTCCTATGCATGTGAAAGTGGGATGCGGACTAGCAAAGACCACAGAGGAACTGATGTCCTTGAATTGTGGCACTGCAAAAGAACATTGAAAGTACCACGCACTGCTAAAAGCACAAACAGATCTGTCTTGGAAGAAGTACAGCCAGAGCCAAGGATGGTATTTTCCATCCTTTAGACATGTTGTCAGGAAACACCAGACCCTAAGAAAGACATCATGTTTGCTAATGTGGAGGGGAAGTAAACTAGAGAGGAATCTTACTGAGATGAATTGACACAGTGACTGTGCCATGGGCTCAGCCACAGGAACACATGTAGGGATGACTCACGATCAAGGCAGTGCTTCATGCTCTTGTGCCCCCTGGTGTTGATATAGTCAGAACCAACTTGGAGGCACCCAACACCAGCAGCAGCCGCAGGATTATGCAATATATGGGTTGTAGAACATTGCAACTGAAGGCTTGAATTTTTCTCCCCTTATTTCAGCTTGGAATATGCTGAGGATGTTCTTCCTTTCTGGCTTTCTAACAACAGGTTTTTGCACATGTCGTTCTATTTGACCTTGTCTTCTCTAGCTTCCTTTTGAGTTTCCATTCAGTTCTTTGACATCATCATTTCTACTTACTTTACTTACTCTATGGTTCAGTGCAAGTTTCCAAATCTCCCCTGGCATCCACTTTTCTTTCTTCTCTTTTTAAAGACCTTTGTTTTCTTCATGACTGATGGTCTTGTCATCCCATGGTCATATCATCTTCATGACTGATGGCCTTATCACTCCTCTCTTTTTAAAGATCTTTGATTTCTTCATGAATGATGGTCTTGTCATCCCACAGCTCGTCAGGTCATCTGTCACTAGTGCTTAAAGGGTTAAATCTATCCTTAAGACGTTCCTGAAATTCAGTTAGGATATATGCAGGCAAAGTTTTGGCTCTTGTGGACTTTAATAAATTTCTTCAACTACAATCTTAACTTATTTCTGAACAACTGATGATACAGTCCTCAGTCAGCCCTGGTCTTCTGTTGACTGCTGATATTGAACTTCTGTATATTCTCTTAGCACAGATGTAAACAGTTTGATACCTGTATTTTCCATCTGATTAGTCTATTTGTGCAGTCACTGTGTATGCTGTTGAAAAAGGTATTTGCAATGGAGAATTTTTGGTCCTACAAAACTGTTTCAAGCAATCCCCAATTTAAGTTTTATCACCAATACCTTATTATTTTCTATCTACTTTCTTTTCTCTTAGTTTCTAATTTTTGCATTCCAATCACTGAAACTTTTTAAGGCATCTTGATTCTATATAGGACCAATTTTAGATTGAAGAAGTTGGTAGAATTCTTTAACTTCTTTATTGTTTGCTTTAATGATTGGTGCATATATTTGAATGAGTCATATTGAATGGATTTCCATGTAGGCTTTTAGGTATGATTCTATCACAGACAGCATTGTACTTCAATATGAATCTAGAAATGTGTTTTGGTTGGTTGTTTTGTTTTTAACCATGGCCACAGTGCTTTGCCTCTTCAATTTATTATTTCCAGATTGGTAAATCGCTTGACTGTCTGATTGAATGTGACAAATACCAGTCCATTTCACTTCACTAACTCCTGGAAATTTGGTTTTTATGTGTTCTGTCTCATTTGGGGGGGAGGGTAATCACTGCTATCTGGTGGGAACTGGGAGGCCCAGCCTTGCTCGTGAAGAACTGCTGCTGGATTTGAACTGCCAAGCCAGTGGGCCGCAGTCCCGCACTCAACCACTATGCCACCGGGGCTCAGCCCCTTCTACCTCATTTTTCATGTCTTCCATTTTTCCTAGATTCATATTTTGTACATTCTACATTGAGATTATTTAAAAATGCTGCTGTGTATTCTCATTTTGAGTTATTTTTTCCAGCAAGTAGAGGTCAACCCCTATCATTGTAGTCAGCTCTACTTTGAGGAAGTTACCCTTCTTCAGTCATATTTTGAGCCTCTTCCAACTTGAGGACCTCATCTTGCAGCACTAAGTCTGTCAGTGTTCTCCTGCCCGTTGTAAGTTTTTCAGCAGCTATTCTTTCAGAATAGCTGTCTTTTCCTTCTTTTTAGTGTGGACATTCCACTGAAACCAATTTACCATGGATTACCCTTCTAATATTTGAAATACTTGTAGCATAACGTCCATCACCACAACAACATGCAACTCATCACAGGATGGCAAACTAACAGAGAAATGATGGGGTGATCTCTATAGATAGTGCTATATTGTATTTAAAGAGCCCTGGTGACTCTGATGGAAGTGTTGGCCTACTAACTACAAGCTTGGTGGTTCAAATCCCCCTTTCATATATTGGAGAAAAATGAGATTACTTGTAAATATTTTCAAAGCGTAGAAAATCCTAAATGTGCCTTCAATCAGAATTGACTAGATGACAGTGAATTATATTGGTTTTCTATTGCTTTCATAGAAGCAGTAAGCAAGAAATGGAAATTAATTGCGAAAGGGTGTTTGTGTCCTACATGATAGACTTTTCCTCATGATCTACTCAACGGACACAATTTTATTACTTCTCCTACAGATGAACTGGGTGTTATAGTTAATAAAAAGAAACTGATTTTAGCTCAACACCATATAATTAACGTACACAGAACTCTAAATCTTTCACAATCGTCAACTGATCACATACCCACAGCATTTCCAATGCCCTGCTCAATAGTTAAATCTAGTTAGGAATTCAAATTAAAGATCAAAGTGATGATTAGTCAGTGAATAACTAATGCTTTATAAACTGGAAATATCTTTACCTCTGTGCCACACAATGTGTCTCTTCTAGAGAAGGTTGAATCAATTCTGCCAGCTTCTTCTTTATGGATTGCTAGTTTTAGAATATATCCCACTCTATGGCCATACCACCCTGAACGTACCCAAACTTGTCTGATCTCAGAAGTTAAGCAGGGTCAGGCATGGTTAGTACTGGGAGAAGATATTCCAGATTCCAAATTTATTTAAAATTTTTCTTCTTTTGGATTGTGACCTTTTAATATGATTAGGTTGAAATACTAAATTATAACTATATATATCATGTAAAATGAACACGACTTCCCCTGACTAGGTATAGTAGATTTCTTGGTCTCTTGACATATTGTAGTAAGAATTTTCTCCTGACAAGTAAATTTTATTAGGTTGGTATCATTCAGCATATACTTATTTTTGTGAACTGTCAAAGATGCTTTTTTCTTGATTTTGTTTTTTCAATTCAGAAAACATTTTGTTTTGCATTCAAGTTCTTACTGATTTAAACATTTAAATGTCCTTAGATGTATAAAGCCAGGGAATGGAGGAACTGCTTTATTGTAAGAACAGAGGATTGACACTAACGTTGAAAAATAAAAAGCAGAATAATATGGGAGTGACCAGAGTTCATTTTTTAGAAGTTCAGAAGTAGAAAAAAAAAACATAGGGGCACTACGTTGTTATTTATTTATTCTTTCTTCTTTGTTATGTCACCAGAAACAAATTAATACATTGGTCTCTTTAACAATTGTAAGTCAATCTCTTGCTACATAAGCTCACTAAATAATTTCAATATCTTTTGAATGTTACTTACATGTCATTACTTAATCAAAAATAATTTCCTTAATCTAACATATGGGGCAAGCAATCGCTTTTAAGAAGCATACTTCTTTGCCCTTTTTGACATCCCAAATATTTTTGGGAGGACAAAATATGCTATGTCTACAAAAATAAAATACATTTCATATTAAAGGTATAAAAGTTGCTTTGCTATTAATAAAAAATCTTAAAAATAGTTATAATTTAGAGCAGTTTAAAAGGTTTTGTTTCAGAACTGAATTTTGATGAATTTGAAAGAAGTAGGTTAATCAATAGGGAGACATTTTAGAAAAATCATATAAGAAAAGCCAGAGATGAAAATGAGTGTGTGTGTGTATGTGTACGTGTACGTCTGTGTTGTATAAAAGCAAGTTCTAATTCCAAAGTAGCCCAACTAGAAGTGTCGCTGTCTTAGAACAGTGGTGAATGTACTTGAACAGATTAAAACAAAAACAAGCAAAAGCAAAACATGCCATTTATAATGAACTTACCATGCGATATATCTTGTATCACCACTTCATCATCCTTCCAGGGTTTTTGGTTTTCCTCTCTCTCTTGATAAACATTATGCAGAAGGCACAGAACTGTGCAGTGTCTTGTTATGCTGTGCATAGAGTCACTATGCATTATCACAGAGTCAGCAACATGTAGCAAAAACTTATTTGTGTTTGGGCTTTGGTTAAGAGTTAGAAAACTTAAAAAAAAGTTGGAAAACTTAGATGTTCTTAACTCATGATCACCTTCACCATGCATAGTCCCCTGGACTTCTTTATCACTTAGGTGAAAGACCTAGAGTGGGCACTAATTTAAGATATGTGAATGATTTGATCATTTGGGAACAGATTATTTTGTGAACAATTTATCCTTTAACCATGCACCATGCTCACCTTAAGGGTTATTTGACTTGACTATAATTCAGGATATGCCAGCATTTTTATTAACACACAACACCACGATGAATGTATTTCTGTTTGCTATATATGTTCAGTATGATCTGATTTCTGACTTTCTGTTTTCTTCTTCCATCTGTATCTGGATCCTAACTAAATCCCACTACAGCGATGGTCATTTTGAACGATTCATGCCTTTAATACTTTTCAAAGACTCCAGTGTGCTTTGACACTGGAAATTCCATAAATAAATGAAATAAGTACACACAGCAATAAAAATTTCTTTTGAATACAGCAGGCGAAAATGTTTTTCTAACTCCCTAGTCTATTCAAGATAGAACAACAAATTCTTGTTAAGATAGAGGGAAAATAATAATAAAGAAGTACATATCTTCTATATTTGAATTTATGATTCCCCAAATTTTCTGTACTAGAACAGCAAAACAAGCATGCTTTCAGTTTATATATAGTCATTCCTTGAAATTCAATGAGCTGTATTATTGCTTAGAGTAATTAAGCTATTCAAATCATGAGCATATGGAATATTGTCATAATAACTGCTTTAATGTTCTTTTCCACTAATTCCATCATCTATCCCATTATGAAGGCTATTTCAATTGATTAATTTTTCTTTTCTGTGTGGGTTGTATTTTCCCTGCTTTTTGCATACCTAGGATGTTTAATTGGATGTCAGACAGCATACATTTTATGTTTTTGTGTTCCCGTATTCTTATTGACTTCAATATTTTGCTAACCAGTTGACTTGTTCAACTGGTTTTGCTATAGCAATCTGCTCTGGCATAGCAGCTGAACCTCATAGCCCTTCTAGAGATTGAAAACATCAGGAAAAATAAATAACTAATGGAATGAAGGAGAAATAATAACTAAAGATAAATGCGTACATGTGACGGTAAGTAAAAAAGTGTTGGTGCAGAATTATAGAAACCTTCATCAAGGAAAAATATCAAAGTGTAAAACTGTTATTTCTTGACATATCCTCCATCTGGGTCTATACACTTAGGAAAACAATGCTTCCATCTCTCTAACATCTGACGCTTCCCAAAAGAACCAAGGTGGATTATGCATAGTGGATTATGCATTGGTCTTCTAACTACAAAGCCAGCAGTCTGAAACCACCAGATGCTCTGTGGGAAAAATATGAGATCTACCATCTCTGAAACCACAGGAGAAGTTCTAGGCTGTCCTTTAAGGTCACCGTTAGTTGGGAATGGCTTGATAGCCATTCATGAACCCTTTCTCCAAAGAATTCCAGACTCTTTGATTTACGCAACATTGAAATGACAGCTTTGACATTTTTAGAGGATCAAATCACATTCCTTTCAAATGTCCTTTGAGTCAGGGAAACAAAACAGATCTGAAGGGTAAAATCAGAGCTGTAAAGGAAAAGAGGTAGAGTTTTTGATGGAGTCCCAGTGAGAAGACAGTCCTTGTGACCCTGAAACATTGAGCGGATCTTTGTTGTCGGGAGCTGGGTCCCTTGGGATAATTCTTCTGGCTCCCCCCCCCCCCATGAAGTTTTCTATTGCTTTTTACCTTCTTCTAAATATTTTACGTCCCTCAAAAATTTTGTCTAGGTTACACCACAATCTTCTGAATTGAACAATCTGATTTGAATAATCTCTGCCTAGAATTGAACAAAAGCAGCAACCCTCTGCAACGTTCTATGAACTTTGCTCCCTGGATCATCTTGGTAATGCCAAGAATCACCTTTGTTGATGATTCATTCTATAAATTTATTTCATGAGCTTCCATGTTCCTGAAAAGAATGCTGGAAAGAAAAGTTATTTGAGACAGCTTAGCCTTGAGCAATGCTTGGGGCACCCGGGGACTAAGCTGGACAATGTGCTGGCTAAGATGTTTGCTTGACTGTGAAGATGTTGAATCAAGAAAGATAACTTCCATGGCTTTTGCATCCATCATGATTCCAGCATCTTCTTCCAACAGTCTCAGAATGGTGACCACAGGTTCTTCATTTGCCTTGTCTGGGGTCGGCAAACTGCAGCTCTGAAGGCATAGGTGGCTCTGTTGGTAGGCACGTGTAGCTCTGCAGTAAAGTTGAAAAAGTTAAAGACTATTATTCAGATAAAGGTGACTTCTTCATCGGCTAAATGTGCATTTAGGGTTCTGGAATAATTTTTTAGCTTGCTGCAAGGGACAGGATTGGCTCTTCCATGTCAAAAGTTTGCTGATCCCTGGTCTAATGTTCTTCCCTTTCCAGGCTCATCTTTGAGTTCTTTCCAATTTTCCTTTAAATGCTCAACCCATCTAGAAATAGATATGATTGGGGGCAGCAGTCTATAAACTTATTGCAAAGCTTTAGTGATATGGGAAGATGCTCGCTTGAGTTTTGTTAAAAAATTGGTGTCACCAAGTCACCCGGGAATAGAACTATTTTACAACAAAACCTTTCCCATTCTTCATTGAGTTTGAGGATTGTCTGTTCCTTGTCCTGTAAACACAAATTTATATCATTGAAATGATTAGTAATATCTGCTAAGAATTTTGATTTAAGAAGCCAATTTTTATCTTTGAGCTGAAGGAAACTTTCAGCGATTTCACTCATAAATATTTCAATTGCATCAATGCATTCTACAAAGCAATTTAGAGCCTTTCCTTTGCTTAACCAGCAAACTTAAGTATGCATTCATTTATCACTATATTCACATTAATTTCTTTTTAAAAGGTCTTAAATTTTCTGTCAAAAAATAAAGACATTTTCTGTGATTCAAGGCAGAACAAGCTATAATTGTGTTAGTAATTTTTTTTACTTTGTAAGTTTACTTCTTTTTTATTAAAAATCATTTTATTATATTTTCATTTAGTAAAAACTCATAAAAAATTACAAATACAGAAGTAGATATGCTTAAAACTTACATAGATGCCATACAAACTGAGTTTGAAACCCGATTTCAGAACTTTAAAGGCCATGTTCCTATGTTCAGTTTTATAACAAAGCCTGATGAAATGGAGGACAATGTGTTGGACCTGCAATATTTCAATTTCCTTGAAATTGAAAATCTGGATATGGAGTTAATTGACTTCAAAAACTCAGCAATATGGACAAATTCAAGTCTTTAAGAAAACAACTTGAAGCCACTGATGAAAGCCATGTTGGTCATCACCTCCTTCCATTTTTTTTTGATAAAGAAAGTTGGTTTCGCTTTACTATCAGTTTTAGGGTCCACCTACTCATGTGAACAGGTATTTTCCCAAATGAAGTTCATTCTCAAATTCTTACAAAGCCATTTAACTTATGAAAATTCAGAATCATTGTTCTTTTAAAAACAACATGTTAAGCATATCACTCAAATATCTCCAACCTCATAGGGATAATGGAACAACATCAAGGAAGCTATTAAAATGATTAAATGTTCTTAATTAAATAGGGGTTCATTTTATTTACATGGTGTTTACTTTTCTGCTAGCATTTTATGGTTTCTTTCAAGTTGTAAATAAAGATTTGATAATAAATTCATAATTCTATATTTAAAAAATGGTATCTCTGACTAAGATTTTTTTTTTAATTCCACCCTCTCCACCCCCACGGGACAAAAAGTATGTATTTTTAAATTTTAAGGTAATTTAATGAGATCAAGAGATTGTGTGACTGAGAAAACATGTCTGCAGCCATTTATGAACTACAGAAATATATTTAAATGCAGTTTTACATGAAATGAACTTGTGCAAAGTAAATTGGAACCATAGTAGTAATACTTTTTGACTTATTTTCATGGGTCTGTTGAGAGAATAGAATATTATGCTAATGCGTCAAGAAAGACTCTGAGCAAGGGAGCCATCTTTTTCAGCTAATTTTCTTTTTCTTTTTCAGCTAAATTCTATCAGAGGCCAGAGAGAATGAAGCCAAGGCAATTTTTGCAGAATCTGACTGGATCAAATGGAAACCTACATTAGAACTGAATGACTGGTACCAAGGCACCTCACCAGGCAGTTCTGTTTTGTTCTACTGAAACATTGTCAGTCACTCTTTTGAAATCATCAAATTATTAGGAGATAGAAGGAAGTTCATCCTTGAGCTATGCAAGGACCAATAACAAGAAGATTCAGGGGTGGTTCCTGCTGCAGTGAATGATTTAATATAGCGTTTCTCAGTGGAGTCTCAGTGATTCTCTATTGGTTTCCCCCATTAAGCCCAGAGTGGTGAATACTGTCTGTGAGTTCTGTGTTCCATGTAGTCTCAAACTCAGCAGGGGAGTAGAATGTCCTGTGTGAGGAATGGTTGGCATCAGAGTTAATTATACAACATTGGAGAATGGGCATATGTCTAAGTTCTGCGTCACATGAACCAGCGGTTCTTAGACAGCTATGGAGTTGGATTTTTCTTCTGTCTACTGTACCTGCAACAGAGCAGATGTAGCCCCCAAAGCTTTTGCTCAGCTATTGAAGCCAAGCCACATATATATGAGAGAGATCCATTAGTCTCTCATAGCACTTGTTGTCCATTATCTGCTTACGTATTGTTTAAAGGTGGTGAGTAGACCTAGTCTGTTATTTTTCCGTGAGAGAAGTGTTAATGCAATGATTCAGATTTTTTAATTTCCAAACAGGAAAATACACCTTTGAAGACTGTTGGTACTTATCGTAAAATAAGAGGGACTTCTTGTGCCAAAAATGAATCTGGAATAAGTTAGAAAATATCCTGTAAACCCAAATAGCAGAATGGATATCTTTTCCAGATCCTTAGCATGTCCCTTCCTGGTAAAAACTGTGGAACAAAACTCTGTTATCAAGTCACTATGGTAATAAAAGAGTAAAAATTCCATGAATTTCAAGTCTAGTAAGTATGGAAAGCTATTAACTACACTTCGGGCAAGTGCATGAAATACATTAATAACTTTGAGGGTATGCATTTATATAAGCATCTACAAGTTCAGCTTTGAATGGTTTGCTTTGAAGAATTGATATCTGACAGCAACTTACTTGGGTGTATTGCATTCTATAATTAATTGGACTTCTGTTTGAGATGGCATAATTACATAATATATTAGAATTATATGTGCTGCATGTATTATGTTTAATAATGTCATATATTATTTTACAGATATATTTTATCTTTGTGGCTATACTAGTGATTGTGCCTTAGGCTGTGATCTTATTAGTCAGGGGGTTCAAAACTGCCTGTAGCTTTGAAGGAGAAAGGATGGACTGTCCACTCCTGTCCACAGTGAAAGTCTCAGGGATCCACAGGGACTTCAGAGTCAGCATTGACTCAATGGCACTAAAGGTTTTCTTTTTGTCAATGACTTTTAATTGTAACTATATATCATGTGTATATTAAACTATTATATACATATGCATAGTATGCTATTAAGTACAAACCATATGTATTATATAATAATACTATAATTTAATAATTCAAAACATCTCATTTTATCTCTATGAAAGGCAATGTTTCTAGTATATTTTTACCTGGGAAACAGAGATAATTTAATGAGTTAGTATTTCCTTTTAAGTTTGTTAATCTATTGGTATTACCATTTAAAAGTTTTTGATTACAAATAATCACTTTGCAAATCTGAATATGTCCATGTATTTTAACTGAGAATCAATATGTTTTTTGATTTAGGATAACAGACTGTCAATGAGAGGTTCCAGGAGAGCTAGTGAGAAAGATTCTGATTAGTGGAGACTTGCCACCTTGAATGTAACAGGAGGCAGCAGGTGCCTTGCAGGCAGAGTGAAGGTCTGGCAGTAAGTAGAGGTGCAATATGTGAACTATAGTCCTTGAAAAAGATGGAATAAGGAAAGATGGGTTAAAAAAGGCAATCTAGATAAAAATATTATTTTAAGAATAAGTAAAAATGTTGTAAAGCCACTGGTCCCAGAGGGACTTGCTACGAAGTGGAAAATGCTGTTTCCTCCAGCAGCTTTGTTAAGACTGTGAAGCTGACTTCCTAAGTGTTAAGTGAGATTGATCTTAAAAAGGTAAATGAGTATTTACATTTACTCTCAGGTAGTGGGCCAAACCAATGATTACAATGATAGAGAATGTGCTGAATGTGTCATTCCAGACACCTTAAATCTTCCCATCAAAGCTCCTCAAATGGGCCAGAGACAATCACGTGCTGTCAGGAACAAGTCAGAACAAGGATGAACTCCAGACTTCTCTCTCTCTAAATGACCCCACCAATCCTTGTATCTCAAAAGGTCCAGTCCTTCATTTACTACATACTTTGAACGTCTCCTTTAGACACTGGCCATCTTGTCCTTGATTGTTCTTGCTTATATTGATCCTTGCAAAATATTGGCTCTCACTTCAAAACATAACTTTGGTCATTCTCTTTCTGACCTTTTGCATGTGGTAGATCTTGTGATCCATCAAAGGTGAGTCAAGACTGGTGTGTGCTCTTTAAGCTTTCAGTCAGTGGAAGGGTTTTTGCTTGGAGTGATATGTCAGAGATGACTTGTTTGGGTAAATTCTTGATATCCATTTGTTCTCTTTAGTTCAGCTCAACACCGTAACAGTCAACACATATGCTGAGTCAGTTTGCTGGGTTAGGTACTGGAACTGCCTGAGAGATTGATATATAATTCTGAGTCTACATAGATCAGTGGTTCTCAAACTTCCTAATGCTGCCACCTTTTAATACAGTTCCTTATGTTACAGTGACCCCCCCAACCATAAAATTATTTTCATTGCTACTTCAAAACTCTAATTTTGCTACTTTTATGAAGCAAGCAAGCCCTGTGAAAGGGTCATTCAGGCTCCAGAGGAGTTGTGAACCACAGGTTGAGAACCACTGCCATAGATGGGGAGCTTGGAATTTAGGAAGACACAGGTAAGCAGATAAAGTGTGGTGAATAACATGAAGGAACACATGAGTTTAGTAGTAGCAAATAGGAGAACATTTAACAAAACTGAAAGAATAGCTAATTCAGCCTCAAGGAGATGGAAAGATTGGAAATCTTAGGAGTGACCTTGCTATTTGCATATTTTACATAAAAAAGTGGAGAAAAATTTCCATCAGATGAAGTTTTACCATCTGATTGCATTTAGAATAATATTGAACTCAAAATATGGAGCTATCTATTTAAAAAAGCTTTACACAGTGGTTTTCATCATATTCCTTTTGGGGTGTGGTTAGAGTCTAGTTGCATGAGATATTTACGGTTAATAGCTGTGGCTATAATTGCAGGTTCTTCCATTTAGCCACCGCATTCACTGCTCTGGGCCTTGGTGTTCTCCAGGTACTGTGCAATTATAGAGAATGAGTACTTTGCCAATATGTCAGTTATCAATTTATTGCATTTGGCCGTGATGGTGTTGTGGGTTAGACTCTGGGCTGCTTATATCAAATTGGTAGGTCAAACCTACAGGCCACTTTATAGGAAGAAGAAGAGGCCGTCTGCTCTCATAAAGATGGTCAGTCTAGTACACCTTAGTTGGATCACTATGTTTCAGAATTGACTCTGTGGCAGTGTTTTGTTTTGTTTTTGTTTGTTTAGTAGCATTATACATGACCTTATCTACATGACTCATCATAACAGGACACCTTTAAATAGTTCCTCTTCAGACGACATTAAATGTGCTAGAGGGACATGGCAGGAGGAAGAGATTTCATACACTCTCTGATCTCAGCCAGGAGGCCTGTAGGATGGGCTTCGCAGAGAGCTTGTTACCTGTGCCTTATAGTATAATTTATGCAGCGCTCTGGACCTGAGTCCCAAAGCAGCTCAATGCACCCTACTCAAAGACTATTCATAGGGCCCTGAAGTTCTCATTATAGGCCATTTACAAGTTCTTTCTAAAACCTTACATTTTGAAGGCCTCTGCCACGTGTGGTCACCAGAATCTACAGTGATCCAGATGATCACTTAGTTGTTGATGGTTCTCATCCTGCACTCATTTTCCCTATTGCTTTCCAGAAGTCTAGACCAACTCTAGCCAGACCCGGACCAGGAACATCTTTGCTAACTTAGGAAGCCAAACTATATCCTCTTCAGTGAGATCTGATTCCAAGTTTGTGCTACCTTGTGAACTTGACTTCAGTCTAGGGTGCCCTACATAGACTCCATACTGCTTCTTCATATTTTAGGATTAAAGTGCTGTGCTGCGACAATGGTCAAACACTCAGCCAAACGTTAGCTGTTGGAACACGTGCAGCAGCCCTGGGAGAGAGTCCTGGAGAGCAGATCCCATAAATATGACAGCAAAGGGATCTGAGGGACCAGACTTCAACCCGGTGCTCCAAGACATGAACACAACATACTGTCACGAAGCTGGGAACCAATACAGAGGTCTGAGGAGCCTGTCCCAATCCCAACTACATGGAAAGCACCCCCTTTCCCTCAGAAGAATTCACTCCAGAGGACAGCACTGAAGCTACAGCTCAGGAAGAGGGACATGTCTGATCAGAGCACACAGGAGCAAATGAAGGGAGAGGCAGTGAGAGTGGAACACACCCTGGCTCATCAAGTCTTGAGGATGATATTCCTGTTCAGAGCAGCCAAAGCACAGAGAGGACCATAGGGCCAACCCCACTGTGAAACTGGATGCCTCTCACTAACTCATAGCCCAGTGCGAACAACACTGGAGAGACAGTGCTGGAATTGTGCCCAATCTGACCCTACCACTAGAGGCAAAACCCTAAGGGTGTGCAATAGAACAGCACGGGAAGCAGAGCAAGGAAGTCCTGAGGGCGTACCAAAAATAGATTTGGGGACCAGGGTATGGTGCCCCACCAGACTCAACCAGAATACACCCCTAAAAGTCAACAAACAGACTGTGAACTATTTACAGGTTTTTCTTTTTTTGATGCTGGTTTTTGTTTTCTTTTGTTGCTTTGTTTTGCTGTGTCTTGTTTTTTGTGCACCTTATTATCTCTGCATGTCATGTAGATACAGTAGGTGAGATAAATAATCTAGAGGAGAAGACAATGGGACCGATGGTTGGGTGGAGGGGAAAGCAGGGGAAAAGGATGTGGGTGTTAACAACCTCAGGGATAAGGGAACAAACAAGTCTTCTAAAAGCGATAATGAGTAGGATTTAGGGGGCCTGGAAGGGCTTGATGAAGGGCAATGTAAAGGAGAGGAATTACTGAAACCCAAATGAAGGTTGAACAAGATAATGAGACAAGAGAAAAGTTAAAGGAAATAGAGGAAGGGATTAGGAGGCAAAGGGCATTTGTAGAGGTCTAAATACAGATATGCACATATGTAAATATATTTATATATGATGATGGGGGACTAGATCTATGTGCATATATTTATAGGTCCAGTATTAAGGTAACAGATGGACATTGGGTCTCTACTCAAGTACTCCCTCAATACAAGAACACTATTAAAATGGCATTCCATGATGCTCACCTTCCTGACGGGATTGCTGAAGAAAAAGTGCATGAATAATAAGCATATGTGGTGGACAAATGCTAATGATGCCTGACTATCAAAAGATATTGCATTTGGGATCTTAAAGGCTTGACGATAAACAAAGGGCCATCCATTTCAAAAGCAACAAAGCCCACATGGGAGAAGCCCACCAGCCTATGTGACGAAGTGTCTGTAGGATCAAGGTATCAGGTATCAAAGTACAAAAATTCACATCATTGTGAATGGAGGGGAGTGTGGAGTGGAGACCCAAAGCCCATCTATGGGCAACTGGACATCCCTTTAAAGAGAGTGTGGGGAGGAGGTCAGTCAGTTAGGGTATAGCACCTATGAAGCATACAACTTCCCTCTAGTTTTTAAATGCTTCCTCCTCCCCACTGCCATGATCCCAATTGTAACTTACAAATCTGGCTAAACTAGACTATGTACACTGATACAGATAGGAGCTGGAAACACAGGGAATCTAGGACAGATAAACCCCTCATGACCAGTAACGAGAGTAGAGATTCCAGGAGGGTAAGGGTAAGGTGGGGGAGAAAGGGGGAACTGATTGCAATGACCTACATATAACCCCTTCCCAGGGGGATGGACAACAGAAAAGTGGATGAAGACAGACATCAGACAGTGTTCTATCATTTAATATAACAGAAAAATAATAAGTGTTAACATAAAAATAGTAAGTTGCAAGATTATCAAGGGTTTGTGAGGGGGGGAAGAGGGTAAAATGAGAAGCTTATACCAAGGGCTCAAGTAGAAAACCCCAAAACAGCACTAGGTGTCTAAAGCAGACCCAGACTGATGCACAGAGTTCATCATGAGAATTATATGAAACAGCATTTGGCATAATAAATAACAGATACAGCTACTGATTTATTATTTTTATCCTTCTAAGGATAAAAAGCTGCTATTTGTCCTTCTAAGCGATTCTAGTAGAAACCCAACAGTACTTGTCAGGGTGTGTACGTGTGTAAGTGTATGTCTATATTATGCTACCACGGTCCTTCTTCCACAGTTTGCGACAACCATGTAACTTTTAAATCTGGAAGGATCATATAAGATAGCCTAGATCAACTCCTCAAGAAGAAAGTCAGGAAGAGTAATAGGTTAGTTTCAGGTCGCACAGTTCATTCTGAGTGCTAACAGGTTACTAAGCCACCCACCCAAAGCACCAGTCCGGACTCTTCTCCGTAGCAGGAATTCAGTCTCTCCATAAGTTTAAAGAAATTATTTAGTTAGCTGGATTAGTTTCCTGGAACTGTCATTAGTAGGATACCACAACTTTTGTGGTTTAAAACAACAAAAATTTATTCTTTCACAGGCCAGAAGTCTGACATTCAGCAGGACTGTGCTCAGAGTGAGAGCTTTAGGGAGAATCTTTTCTTTTTCCATATCCCAGTGGTTGGACTGGTATTCCTGGGTTTGTAAATATCACTCTAATCTGTCTCTGAAATCACTTTTGGCCCATATTTCTTATACTGACTCAGGTCAATCTGGGATCAGTTACCTTCAGCTGTATCTGAAAAGACCATCTTATCAACTAACATTAACACTCAGATTCCAAAGATTAGAATGTGAGCATATTTTATTGGCTGCAGGGTGCAGTATTCTTCCTATTCAACAACTCTTTATAGAGGTAGACTCCAAAGGTGCTAAATCATAGCTCATCTGTTACTTTGTAGTACTGTGGTGTCTTTCTCCTATCTTGCTATTGTTGTGAAGCTTACGGTAACACTATTTCAGGTAATGGCAGCATTCATCACCCTAACCCAGTTTGAGCAAAACTTCTGACTAAGTTAGACTTGGAAGAAGGACCTGGTACTCCACTTTGGAAAGAATAGGTCAGTAGAAACTACAGGAATAGCAGCAGAGCATAGACAGAGTATTGAAAGCAGTGAGTGTGGTGATATCAGGAGGGTGGGGGGAAAGTAGAATAGAAAGGGGGAACTGATTATAAGTATCTACATATAACCTCCTCCCTGTTGGGTGGGCAGCAGGGAAGTGGAGGAAGAGAGATATCAACAGTGTACGATAGGACAAAATAATAATAATTTATATATTATCAAGAGCTCATGAGGGAGGGAGCACCTGGAAAGGAGGGTAAAAATAAGGAGCTGATTACAAGGGCTTAAGTTGAAAATAAATGTTTTGAGAATGATGATGGCATCAAAGGTACACATGTGCTTGACATGCACGCATGTTTATATGGATTGTGATGGGTTGTACAAGCCCCCGTGTGGCAGTCATATGCTTATGTCAAATTATGATTGAAATGTAGGGGTGGAGTCTAGCCTGTTAATCTGGCTATTAAGTAGCCAATGAGGTCTCTATGTGGGCATAGCTCTCGCCTGAGATTTCTGGGGAATCTAGGCATATTTCCCTCATGAAGATGAGAAGTTATCTTCTCCAGTTGTTTGGGAGGTGGTCTGAGAGACGATAAGTCATAAACAAGACAAGATGGCAGCATCCAAGAAGCTGGAGGAGCTGGCAGAGAGGCCACACATCTTTGGAGCCAGACTTCTGAAGCTGGGGCGGCCACATGGAGACCTCTGCCAGTGATGAGTTGCTTCTGCCACCATGGGATGCTGTTGATGGTCCCTGAGCCCTGGAAATGAGGAGCCATGTGGAGACCCCTGCCAGCACCAGGATTCTTCACCCACTGACCTGTGACTTCATGAGTCGGAAGGAGACTTTATAGACTGATTTTGGGCATATGGGTTAATATCAGACTTATGACTTTGAACTGGACTAGGCTCAATGTCCTGTTCCCCTTGTATATAAACCTTTTCCATATATATATATATATATACACATATATACATATACACATATACATATATACACATATATATGAGTCTATGAAATTTGTTCTTCTAGCCTACCCGGATTGACACATCCCAGTAAAATGATTTTTAAAAGAAAGCTAATCCCCTCTGGTTGGAAGACATTGAAGATGTGTCTTTGAAAGAGCTGCCTCCTGAAAGTAGGACTGTTCTTAATGAAGTGAATTGTGAAGAGCTTTCTGAGCTTCCATTTTCTTATGTAATGGGAGTCTACAGGGGAAGAAAGAACTGCAGGCATTCATTCATAATCAGAATGTGCAGTATATAAAGCATGAATCTCCATATATTGAAAATTGTAAAAATGAAATGGAGTATATAAAGATCAAGATCCTAGGTTTTAGTGAGTTGCAATGGACTGACATTGTTATTTTGAATCAGATAATCATTTTGTCTTCTATGCAAGTCCACAGACTTCAGTCAGCAGTTGAACCTATTAGCTTGTCCTAGGGAAGTAGATCAAGTTCTCGCCTCCCCTAAAGATTCACAGTCTGAAAAACCCATCGGGGCTGTTCAACCCTGCCTGATAGTCCAAATTTACCTGGTGGCAGTGAGCTGTTGTTTTTTATCTAATAGGTCATTTTGTTCTATTTCTACAATGCACCTATGAAAAAGAGACATAATCTATTTTGTAAAGGATGACCTCATATTTCCCTATATATTTGTCCTTACTATTTTTGATAAATCAAAGGTTATGAGTTTCTAAGTCATATTTAGTGCTTTAACATTCAAACGAAGCTGAATTGACTGAAAGCTGAATTCTAATGATTATATTTGCCAAAGTAAATGTCAAAACACCATTTTTGTCTTCTTTTCTTGCAACATCTACAAAACACAACCCTGCCTTCTGGAAAATAGATTTCTCTACATAGAACGTATTCCATGGCTCTTTCAATTTTTTACTTTCTGACATTTATGAAGACAGTGACTATCACTGATTCTTCTCCTAAATGCTGTTTAACCAGAGGAACTCAGCATCCTCTCTCCATACGTAAGATCCAAAGACCTCAACAAACGACAGATCTACGCATATTTGCTCTTGACACAAATGTGCATTGGACACGTGACACACACACACCTCACTCTCTTTCTAAAGTAAATGCTTCTTCAAGGCTTGTTAAATTCTTTGACCTTAAATGGAAAATTACAGCTAGATATTCTCTTTAATTTCTGCATCCTTCACTATAGCCAGTGAGACATCAGGATGGATCTGGTTCTGTTACAGGATCAGGTATGAGTGCCTTAGAACTACAGCAGCATCTATCGTATCCCTGGTCTTTAAACAATAGCAACAAAGCCAACATGACTAAAGGATTTCCAGGAAGATGTTAAAGAAGGTAGAATGGGGATGGACCAGAAAGGCTGCCGTGGCTGGAGGATCTGGTTGCTATTTACATCATTCTGCTCTCTATTCAGGAGCATGCAGTGGCCACGTGTTGGCCTGCTAACAGGAAAGTGGGCAAATCACCAACTGCTCCATGGGAGAAAGATGAGGTTTTCTATGCCTGTAAAGATTTACAGTCTCAGAAAACGAGAGGGACAGTTCTACTCCGCCCTTGAGGGCCAACCTGAGTCAGAATTGATTCAGTGGCGTTGAGTTTGATCTCTTTTTCTGGTTCTGTCTTATCCCATCCTGGCCATGTTTCTTCCAGATCTCTTATACCGCACACTAGGAAAGTCTGAGATTATTTCCCTCCTTGAGTTTAAATATGTGGTTGACACGGTGGGGTGCTGAATAAAGACCAATGAAAATAATAAAACTCGGGCTCAAGGGGAGAGAGCTAGTAGTCTTAACAGGGAATTGAGATCCTGTCCAACGAAACCCAAGGAGAAGGTCCCTTCAAGAGATTATCTTCAACAAGATGGACTCCATTCCACATGCAGGGACTGTGCAGGGAGGGCGGCGGTTCCCATTGGAAAGGCAGAATGGAAGAGGGAGTATAAGTGGCAATCAGGAACTGGTTAAATGGAGAGAAAATTTGTGCCTGTAGAGTGAGAACTTTCAACAAGTCAGACAGATATATAAAGTGGTTTTTGGGGAAAGCTGTCTTTATGAAGCACTTCACAGAAAACCGGAGCTTTTAACGTAAAGACAATTAAAATTTTTATTATTCTTTAAAGTCTACAAAAGTGGTGTGTGTGTGTAGTGAGTTATGCATTGGGCTCTTAACTGCAGGGTTAACAGATTGAAAACACCAGCTCTGCTCCAGGTAGGTGGTTGAGAGTCTCTGTTCCCATAGAGGTTTACAACCGCAGGGGCGGTTCCGCAGCTGATGGTGGATGTGCACATACTTATGAGTAACACGGTCTTTATTTCTGGGCATCACAGACCCAAACAGCTATGCTTACAAAGGTGAACTAGATGAATGTTAGGAGCAGAAGAATACAGGAAACTGACAGGCCCATGGTGGGGTAAGGGCCCTTGGGGGGGAGGGGAGAAGAGAGTGTGGAGAAAAGAAGATGGACAACTTGTCTGTCTCTCTTGTTCCTTCTCTCATTCTTGGTTTTGCAGCATTTATTCAATTGTGCTAAGCTTCATTTGACCAAGGAGTAAAAACCTCTACCCCGGTGATTCACAACCTGTGGGTCGAGACCCTTTGGAGTTCGTATGACCTTTTCACAGGGGGCATCTAAGACCATCGGAAAACACATTTCTAATGATCTTAGGAACCAATATATCGATCCTCTATCCGTCTCCAGGAGGGTCCACCCACGTGCAGATCTGCCCACCTACGAGTACCCAGCATGAAGACTTTTACCCATGCTACACCATGCTTCAAGTCAAAATTTCATTTATTTGTATCTAGAAATAAATATTTCACAATATAGAATTGCATACTGTTTTTGTGATTACTCACTATGCTTTAATTCTGTTCAATTTGTAAAAATGTAAATACATCCTGCATATCAATTATTTACATTATGATTCATAACAGTTGCAGAATTACAGTGATGAAATAGCAACAAAAATAATTTGATGGTTGGGGGTCACCACAACGTGAGGAACTGTGTTCCAGGATCATAGCTTAGGAAGGCGGAGAACCACTGCTCTATCCCATTAATTTCTGCAAGCATTTCCCTGAACACACAATAGGTTCATCCCAGACACTTCCACAAAGACAGAGCTATATAGAACTGTAAGTGGCTTCCCCAGAGTTGTGAGTGTGACCAACCCCTAAATTCACAGAAACTAAGCATTGGGAAGAATTAGTATCAAAAAGAGAAAGCGTTCCCTAGCTGAGAGTGGAGAGAATGAATTCTGTACAGGAAAAATAACAACTATGAACTACCAAATATAATAGAAAACACAAGGTTCATTCTTAAATATTTTCTCTCTTTTCATTTTTGGAATTCTTTTCTTTTGCTTCTTCTTTACATAGTCTTCTATTTCAAATTTTCTATTTAAATAAGTCTTTTTTTCTGCTATACCACAGTTAGCCTTAATAGACTGGCTTTCATGCCCAAAGATGAAAAGAAAATATATTCTAAAGTGAGGCTTTGGTGAAAATGACACTGTCTTAGATTGTGGGTGAAAATGCAAATTGATACAATCTCTGAAAGAATGGAAATATGTATAAAATGTTAAAAAGCCTCATGCCGAGAATGTGATCTCTTTATAATGTGACAGTTTTATATAATCAGACAGGCAAACCTATTTAGGTTTAAGGATTTTCATTACATTCTTTTCTTAGAGTGAAAAATTTGAAACCTTGGATTATAAACATAGTATAATATTTTAATAAATCATGAAGTGTCTGCATTATTGCTTATTACCCACTCTCAAAATTATATCCTGAAAACATTATTTAGAAGAGGAAAATATTTAATGTAAAAGGTTAAAAAATTTAAGTGATACATAATATTGTGTGTGCTATATATTATTCCAACCAAAACCAAATTCCCTAATGATGATGTATTCCGAATAGAACTGTCCCATAGGATTTGCGATTCTTTAGGCCAAGCAGAGGTCCAGAGGCTTGAACTGTCAACTGTTTGTTTGGCAGCCAAGTCCTTTAACACCAAGCTACCATGCCTTCCTCCTGTATTATTCCAATCTAGAACAAATAACAATGACACTATGCAAAACAAAGTCAAATTCTAAAGGAAAGGCAAAAGGTAAAAGGTTAAAATTTTGGGTGGAATTGGGAGTATTTTATTTTAGCTATTGTTTTAGAATATACACATTGTTTTAGTGATTAGAAAAAGATAACATTTCGAAAGCTGCACAGGTTTATATAGAAACATAGAGAAAATTCCTATACTCAGCCCTAATGCCACCATATTTGGTGCTAATAAGAGTATAGTTATTTTTGGTTTACTGTTGTTAGTAGCTAATTGTTATGAATCTTCCAGTATTTTTGGTGTTGTTTCAATCAAGCATCTATATGTTAGTGGAATACTTCTGGGATTTTCTTCTTTTTATAGCTCATCCCTTCAATAAAGTGTGTTTTTGATAAATACATAAATTATCACTTTTTCCATTTTCTTTTTAGATCTTTGACTTTATTGCTTTTACTTTAAGCCTGTGAGATGATCACTTTAGGACATATTTCTTTTCATCTGTTTTCTTTGCTTGTTTTTCCTTTTTATTTTGGCAAGTAGAACTATGGTCTCACAAAGCAATCCAGAAGTCTCAGAATAAAGAATATAAACCTCAGCTATTTACTGTTGAGTTTTATGATCACCAGTAATTCCTTTAAGTTTTATGACTAGAAGATACTTCACAGATCATGGTGCAGCCCATTTATTCTCACTTTGTATCTTCAAAAATTCAAAAGGCATAGGCCGATATTCATAGAGGTTAAGTAATTGGCTTGGGGTCAGAAAGCTAGCTAACTTGGGAGTTGAAACTACAGTCTAGGACTGCAAAGGGGAAAGCTGCTCTTGACTTGTTTCCACCGCAAATTCCTAATACACATATGCACGCACAATGGTGTTAACTTTCAACTCCCTAATAGGAGCGTGTTGTCACAGTGTGCTCTCAGCAGGAGCGTATCATCATGCAATAGATCCGTGAAGATGACAGGAAAGACAGAACCGGAAAACAGACATATGATGGTAAGTAAACAAGATGGCCCCCAAACCAAGGCTAGTTTTACTAAACAAGAAT
The DNA here is from genome assembly GCA_004026705.1 of Nesogale talazaci. Classification (NCBI taxonomy): domain Eukaryota; kingdom Metazoa; phylum Chordata; class Mammalia; order Afrosoricida; family Tenrecidae; genus Nesogale; species Nesogale talazaci. The sequence continues at coordinate 13,509 of PVJH01003637.1, read as the reverse complement.
ACCAAAATGTAAAACTGTTATTTCATGGCGTCTTTCACATCTAGTTCAATACAAGGGTGCTTCAAAGTTTGGGGGAAAATAGAATGAAAAGAGAATAGCTCTCCTCACAGACTTTCTGGAACCCCTCTCACACATCTGAAGGTGTGGTCCCCATCTCTCTAACCCCTTTCCACAGAATTCTGTGCTGAACATGCACCACATCAAAACAACCAGTTTTGGCATCCTCCAGAAATTCAAATTTTACTCATTTTGACATTCTTTGAATTTGTGGAACAGAAAAAAAAAACTTGAAGGGGTGAGATCAGGTCAGTATGAAATGCAAATGGGGAATTGGTAGGTGCATCGTCATGATGGAAAAGGGACATTCCTCTGTGCACATTTCCAGATATATATCCAGTTTTTTATTTTCTTAAAACTTAGTCATAATAAAGTGCAGTGATAGCCTTTGTTCTTAGAGAAAAATTTACCTTTGTAGTTCCCCCACTCCATGACTATAAGTTTCTCAGTTGCATTTAACTGGCCCAGAAGTTCTTCTCAAAGAGCACTGTTCTGTTTGGCTCTTTAATTTGAAGGCCCCATAATGGAACTATCTCCAGAGTGTCAGTTCTGATGCAAAGTGACCCTATAGGACAGAGGTGAACTGCTCTATAAGGTTTGTGAAACTGTACATTTTTAAAAGTTGTTTTATTGAAAACTCTTACAACATTCCATAATTCAATCGTCTCAAGCACATTTGTACATATGTTGCCATCATCATTTCAGAAGCATTCGCTACTTGAACCCTTGGTATAAGCTCCTCTTTGCCCCTCACCCCCCATGCTTCCACCCTCATGAATCCTTGGTCAATTATATATTGTTATTATTTCCTATCTTACACTGTCCGTTGTCCCCTTTCACACACGTTACTCATCCCCTTCACATGTGTGTGTGTGTGCATGCTATATATCAACCTTGTGATGGGTTCCTCCTTTCTCCCCCTTCCCCCTACCCTCAGGATATCTCTACTCCCACTACTGATCCTGAGGTTTTATCTGTCATGAATTCCATGTGTGGAGAACTTATATCTGTATCAATACGTGTTCTCTGGTCTAGCCAGATCTGTAAGGTAGAACTGGATCATGGTAGTGGGGATGGGTGAGTGGGGAGCATTCAGGAACAAAAGGACTAATGAGTGTTTTGTGGGTGCTGTACTGCACTTTGGTTGAATCAGTCCTTTCTTATATCCCTTCTGAAAGGGCAATATCCAGTTGTCTAGATGAGCTATAGGTCTCTATTCGAACACCCCACATTGGCATCCATAGATTAGTTTGTTTTGGACCTTTCGATACCTACTACTTGGTCCCATCGACACATCATGATCACAGAGGCTGGTGTGCTTCTTCTATGCAGGATTATACGCTTCCCTGCTAGACAGAAGCCATGCTGCTATGGAAACCAACAGCTTTATTTTTCCTTCATAGAGCAGCAGTGGGGTCAAACCACCATACTGGTACTGAATAGCCCTATGCTGACACCACTGCACAACTAGAGCTCCTTAACCACAATACGTCAGGTATATTACTGAGAATACTTTCTGATTTAACCTCATGTGTCATTTCAGAGTCACACAAATGTAGGTAACACTTAGCACCCTCGATGAATGCATTGATTCTGATTATATTTGTGGTTCTCTGTCAGGTAGGCATTGGGCTACTCACCACAATATTGGTGTTTCACATCCACCAGTCAATCCAATGGGGCTATTTGCCCTTGTAAAGATGTATTGCCCTGAGATCCTCATCTTTAAGGTTGCCATTATTTAAAATGGACTCAAAGGCTCTGGGCTTTGGTTTAGGGGCCCGGGGAGATAAGCTTTGGGCTACTAACTATATGTTTGGAAGTTCAAAGGCACCATCTGCTCAATAGGAGAGATAGAAAACAATCTTCTTCAGTTAAACTTGAGTGTCTGAAACCCTATTTAGTGCCACTAGGAGTCTGATTTGGTTTTTCTTTTTTTTTTTTTTTCATTTGGATCTTACTCATCGAGCACGGTTATAAGGGGAATAAGCGAAAGACGTTTAAAAAGACATTTGTTTTCTTGTAGCTGAAGGGGCTAGTAATTTGAATTCAAGATGGCTGCTCTCGGGAAAGCGTCTTTCCTCCTGTCAACATGTGTGGACCCAAAGTTCCTTTGGAATCTCTACATATCTTGGTACCAATCTTTTTCTGGGAATGGGAGGTTCCCAGGGCAGGGACTCTGGGTCCGGGAGACGGATGCCTGTACACACTTCTATATTCTGCTGGTGTCAGTAAAGTCTTACTCCTTTCTGCTCGTGTCTACCTCTCTTGTAAGGCAAAGGGTTGCTTCAGCAATGGTGTAACTTGCTTAAGGGAGTGCTTGAGTAGGTGCAACCTGAATACAGATTAAGAAAGTGCAACTTGGCTCTGGTAAGACTGTGGCTCAAGACACACCTCTCACTGATTCTGCCTCATTTACTGTATGTAGAGAGCGTAGGTGTGCTAATTAGGTCTGTTTGTTTCCCAACTTGGCTGGGTGGGCCAGGATCCTAAGTAGTTTAGAGTTAGTACAATGCAAACTACTCCAGGCTACAAGAAAATCCCTTACTGAGGTTGCACCTTAATGAATTTCCTTGGGAGTGTGGCCTACTTTATACGCACATAAATAGATGCTGTGAAGAACTAACCTTTCTATCTCCTTATTGGTATGGGTCCTGCCTGCCTACCTTGGGAGCTATCGACAGCCTGTGGTATTTCCCATTGGCCCTGGAAACTATCAGAGCCTAACATCTGACTTGCTGATGCACTTCTGAATCAACCAGTCATGATCTTCCTGGTTTGGGCTCCTGCTTCATTTTCCTGCTTCTTGGTTCATTTTCCTGCTTCCAATCAAGTTTCCAATCAAGTTGGGAAGGGGTGTAGTTCAGCATCTGACCCATGAAAGTGATTCAGATTGGGCCGAGGGCCACTCTCTTGATGTATAGTTCTCTCATAGCCATCTATTGGCCTTGCTCCTCCAGGGAAATCACCCGAAGGCATTAAAACTTAACAGCATATCACAAAACAAGATAGTGACAGATAAAAAGCAGGAGACAAATACGCCTTACTGGAAATTTTCGTGTAGGCAAGTTGACACAGATCTTGGTACTTGGGGGTGGATACAATTCTGTCTGTGACTATGGGATGCTGTTCTGATTGTCAGAATTCACTCCCCAGTACATAAAAATAACAAGCTGAAATGATAGCAACATGTGTACATTGTGCTTGACACAATGGACAGAGAGAGTGGGATAAGAGATGTACAAGCTCCCAATAAAAGGACTTAAGGAAAATAAAAACAAAACTGATTGGGGAGCCCCAGTGTGATGCAAGTAGTTAACATACTTAGCTGCCAACTGGAGGGTGGCCAGTTTGATTCCACTCACAGGTGCCTTTAAAAGCGAAATCAAGCAATTCGCTTCTCAAAATTTAATCAATGAAAACTATATGAAATACAATTTTTCTTTCATGCATATGAGGTCCACATGGGTCAAACTGACTTCACAGAAACTGGCCACCAGTTACTCTGACGGTGGCACTTTGAGTATCATAAAAATGAAACTCCGATTCTTCTACAATCACCAACCAGCTCATGCAGCCTTTTGGACAACTGGGGAAACTGGAGCTGTTTGTTTTCCTTATCTTCCTTCACACTTTTTATCAGTTTTACATCATAATTATTTCTTCAATTCCTTTTCTTCTTTGTCTCTATCGCCTCTACACTCCACTAACCTATAGTTGCCGTCTCTTACAGAAGCTCTTAAATTCCTAAATTACCCCCCTGACACTAAGATCAGCATGGTCTTTGGGAATTGCAAATCTGATCACCGAACCTCCTCATGCTGACAACTTCTTCAGTTTCCTTTGCCAACAATGTAAAGGCAAATATACTCAGCACACCTTACAAGCTTAGCTGTTTGTTAATTTTATAACTTTGGGGAGAAAGGCAAGGGATACTCCTCCCATTAAGAGTGGTAGTAATTGTACATTCTACTTGACATGGTTGTAATGTGGAATGATATGATATATGTATTTAGTCTCCTCTTTAAGAAAAGGGTTACAGTCTCAGAAAACCTATAATACAGTTCTACCTTGCCCTATGGGGTCACTATGGTCAGTACTGACTCGATGACTGTGAGTAGTGAGAGTATTTCCCCTTGCCGTATTTCAGATCCTACTCCTAACCCAGTTCACCATCCCAGCCCATCCTATACCCACAAAGCCAGAGTTCATACATATGTTGCTTTCCCTACCTTGACTCCCCTCACCCATTTCCTCTAATGGTTCCAACTTGATCTTCAGATCATTGCTTAATATTCACTTCTTCCTCCAGGAAAGCTTTCTCTGCTCATCCTGCTCTAAGGGGGAAAAATCACGTCTATGTTATTATAACACCTTCCTCCTTGCTTCCCTTCTCCCTGAGGACTCACTATTCTGATTTTCCATTTTCTATTGAGCTAATTTGATTAGTGTCTTGCTTCTATTAGACTGCAGGCTCTAGTTTTTGCTCATAACACAGAGAAGACATCCAGTAACCTTGTTGAACGGACGAATCAATGAATATGTATTTAATATTTCACAAGTGTAACATTCACATAAGAGAGTCAGCCTCATTTAACATTTTCTTCTCCTGGTGCCTCTTGTGTAGGAGGGTGCTAAATTCTATATAATCAAAGATTTTAGCTTTTTATTTCAGAAAAATACAAAAGAAAATTATCCATCTAAGTATTTGCAACCCTCCTTTTCTTGGCAGGGGATGGACGTGTCGTCTCAGTCCCCATTATATATGGAGGCAGAGAGAGTGGACTCCAGTCTCCTGGGTGTCATGTCTTCGGTGCCGGTGACTACCAGTCCGCCGGTTCTATTCTCAAATGTCGGGACAAGGGAAAAAACAAAACAAAACAAACAAAATATGGACCAATGACCACCCACATATATGCTCTTTATTGTTGTGTTAGTCCAGGTAGATTAGAGAAACAAATACATAGACTTGCATATGGATATAGGGGAATGGTTTATATACAAGAGGAATGGGACATTAAGAAAGCATCCCAACCCAGTCCAATTCAAAGTCATAAGTCCCATATGTCTGATACCAATCTATAATGTCTCCATCCGATTCATGAAGTCACAGGCCAGTGGGTGCAGAGTTCTGGTGCCAGCAGGAGTCCCCTCATGGCTCCTCATTTCCAGGGTTCTGGGTCCATCAACAGCATCCAGTGGTGGTAGAAGCAACTCAGCGCTGGCAGGGATCTCCACTTGGCTTCTCCAGCGTCAGAGGTCTGGTTCCATCAGGGAAAGGCCGTGTGGCTTCTCCTCCAGCTCCAGGAGCATCACGGACACTGCCATCTTCTCTTGTCTATAATTCTTCATCTCTGAGACTAACTCCCAAGAACTGGGAGATACCTTCTCATCTCCATCAGGGAAATACCGCGAGATTTACCAGAAGTCTCAGGAGAAAGCCATGCCCATACAGAGACTTCATTGGCTACTCAATGGCTATCTCCAGATTTAACAGTCTAGATGTCACCCCTACATCTCAATTGTGAAATTAACATAAGCACATGACTGCCACAAATGTCATCTAGATACCCAATGACACTTAGCAATCTGTTCCATATGCCCAGTGGACACATTCTGCTAATCCCATAGTTGTTCTTCAAACTCCAATGGTCTCTGCAGATTACCTACTTTGCTATTCTTTGTGGCAGCTATCTCACCAAAGAAAATATATTCTCTTTAGTAGGATACTTCTATATTTGCAGCTGTCTTTATCTTCACTTTTCTTATTTAAGACAAATATACCTACTTGTGTTGAAAATTTCATTTCTACCTATCTTCTCAGAATCTATTAGGTAGTGCTGTGTTTTTAACTTTATCTCCATCGTCTATAACACATGTAAACCAACCATCATGTATAATAATGTAAACAAAACTATGAATGTAAAAAAAAATATTTCTACTCTATTTCAAAAACAGGAGTGTCTGGATTTTGACAACCAGACAAATTGTCTGTCAATTTGACATATGGTTGTAGCTTGTATGTAATGTGATGATGGAAGCTGTGTCACTGGTATTTCAAATAGCAGCAGGGTCAGCCAAAGTGAACAGGTTTTAGCAGAGCACAAACTACAAAGAAGGAATAGGTTGTCAGTTTTAGATTAATTAGTCACTAAAAACCTTAGGTACAGCAACAGAACATTGTCAGTTATAGGACCAAAAGATGAGCCTCTCTAGGCAGAAGGAACTCAAAGGATGAAGGAAGAAGAGTTGCCTTCTCAAAGTCAAGCAGACCATGGTATGATGGGAGTAAAACGTCAGGACCTTTATGTAATGATATATTGGAACATGGAATGTATAAACTATGAATCTAGGAAAATTTGAAGTCATTCAAAATGAATCTGAATGCATAGATATCAGTACCCAAAGCATGAGTGAGCTGAAATGGACTGGTACTTATTGGCATTTTTTAATTAGTCATATGTTACACTTTATTGGGAATGACAAATTTAAGAGGAATGGCATCACATTCATTGTTAAAAAGGACATTTCATGATCTGTCTTAAAGTACAATACTGTGTTAAAATAATACCTACCTGCATACAAGGAAATTCTTACAGTAAATCTGCACACAATAGATCAATACACTATTTATTCAAATTTATGAACCAGTCACAAAAGGTAGTGATGAAGAAATTAATGAATTTGACTGAAACTTCAGTCTGATATTGATCCAAAATGCAATGAAGAGGCCTTGATAATTATTGGTGATTGGAATGCAAACACCACAAACAAAGAGGAAGAAACATAGTTAGAAAAAATGGCCTTAGAATATGGTAATAGAAATGAAACTGGTTGAAACGAATAGGAGATTGAGTGGTAGAATTCTACTAATGACCAATAAATTTGCAGTAGTTACATAATTTCATGTCAACTTGAAGATAGATAATAGTGTAGGAGTGATATTCAATCTGTCAATCAGATCACAGTCTGATGGTAGTTCCTCATGGGCATGGCATTCTCATAAGGAGGGTCCTGGGAATCTGCTCCTCTCCTTGGCTGTCTAATTCTTCCTGCTGTCTTCCTGATGGTGGCTAGAGCCTTGGAGATGTGTCCATTGCCACTGGGTCCACAAGACTTTTCTACCACAGGCTTGTGATATGCCTGCTTCTGCATCACTGTTTGTGACTGTGCGAATCTGAAGAGGAGTTTATGGACTAGCATCAGACTTCTCGACTTGAGTTGGACTGGGCTGCGATATTTGCTTCTTGATATAAAGGTCTCTCTTAAACATATATGGATTTTTTTCTCTAGTCAACTTGGCCTAACACACGTTTCTTCATCACAAATATCTTTTTCCACAACACAAATGGTTACTATGTATGTGGATTTCTATAGGTGTCAAGTTTTCAAGAAGCCAATTTGAGCATAACTTTTGGAAGAGATGATTGAGAAGTTCAATATCAGTAGCTAGAAGGAGACCAGAGCCAACTGTGGAACCCACTTTTAGTTGCTCAAAGATAGGTTCGGGATGAAGGTGAATAAAACTAAAACAAGTCCACAAGAGCTAAAATGCAACCTTGAGTATATGCTAACCTTGAGAATATGAATCTCTAGAACATTTCAAGAATTGATTTGACTTATTGAACATTAATGACAGAAAACCTAATGATTTGCGACTTTCAAGAACAACGTGAAGAGATCAAAAGATCATTAAATAAAACCTAAAAGAAAGGATTAAAGTAGACATGAGGAGAGACTATGAAGTTGTCTTTTAATCATACATTAACTAAATATATGAGGGGGTCCCCCGCTCAAACTAGAATAGTGCTGCATGGAGCAGAGCTTTCACAGTACACATTGTCCTCAGTAGGTGAACGTCCAAGAACTTGCTCTGACTTAGTGCACCCTCTGGGATCAACTGGGAAAGTTCTCTTTGGTCACAGTGAATTTTTTCGAAAAGCAGTTTTGTTCCAACCCTGTTTTGGGTGATAGCCAATTTAAGAAAACACCCCGTGGCTGTGAAATTTTGTTTCCTGCTTGCACAAAATGCCACAGAAACTGTTGTGATGTTGAACACAGCTTATAAGGACAGGGCTATGGGAAAAACTCAGGTGTATGAGTGGTTTGCTCATTTCAAAAAAAAGTGAAATGTGAAATGTTGATTGATGAAAGAGCTCATTCTGGACGTCTCTAAACCCCAAATGGGCAAAATGCCAACTTATAGTGCATTTGGAGTTCATTCCACCAGGTCAAATTGTTAATCAAGCCTCCTCTTCAGAGGTTCTAAAAAGATTGTTCAACCATATGTGACAAAAGAGTCCTGATTTGTGGCAGTCGGGGGATGGTTTTGCCATCACAGCAATGTACCTGATGACACAGCTATCTCACTGCACCAGTTTTTGATAGGAAGCAGCATGCCTTTCTTGCACCACACACCTTATTCAACCTGACCTCTCTCCATACAACTTCTTTTTGTTTCCATGAATGAAGTGACATGAATGGACAGCGATTTGACGACACAGAAGAAGTGAAGAACAACATGAGGTAGGTGCTGTTAGCCATTCAAACAGATGAGTTTGAAATATGTTTCCAAGAATGGAATCACAGATTTGACACATGTATTAAGTATAATGGGGAGTACTTTGAAGGCAATAAGCTTGTTTTATTTTTAAAAATTGGATACATAAATTTGGGGGAAAATCCATTTTGAGGGGTGACCCCTCATATGAAGAAACTATGACATACTAGAACTGAACAGAAAAATTTAAAGAGCAACTTCTTAAGACCAACGAAAATATTATACTGAAATGTATAAAGGCCTTGAGTTGGAAAATCACATATGAAGAATATGCTCATCATATCTTAAGCTGAAAGAACTGAAGAAATATTACAAGCTTCAAGTTGCAATGCTAAAAGATCATATGGGTAAAGTATTGAAAGATGTGGAAAGCATCAAAAGCAGATGGATGAATACCGAGTTACTGTACCAAAAAGAAGTAGCTGATATTCAGAGATAGCAAATGATCAAGAACCAATAGTATCGGGAAGAAGTTCAAGACGTGCTGAAGGCATTATCCAAAAACAAAGCTCCCAAAATTGATGGAATACCAATAGAAATGTTCCAACAAGCGGATGAAGCACTGGAAGCACTCACTGTCGATGCCAAGACATTTGGAAGACAGCTACCTGACCACCTACCTGTAAGAGGTCCATATGTGTGACCAGTCCAAAGAAAAGTAACTCAGCCTATTGTGCAATTGATAGAACAATATTATGAATACCACATGCAAGTAAGTTTTTACTGAAAATAATTCATAAAGTTCACAGCGGTACATTGCCAGGGAGTTGTCAGGAATACACATTGGATTCAGGAAAAGACTTGGAATAAATGGTATCACTGCTGATGGCAGATGACTCTTGGCTGAAAGCAGAGAGTAACAGAAGCTGTTTACTTGTGTTCTATTGACTGTGGATCTTAAACTATGGGCAGCCTGAGGATGATGAGAATCGCAGAACACTTAGTTGTGTGCGTGCGGAAGTTGTGCATGGATCAAGAGGCAGTGGTGAGAAGAGAACGAGGGGGCATTTTATGATTTAAAATCAGTCAAGGTGTGCATTTGGGAATCTGAATGTTGAACAAATAACCAGAGAAGCTGGGTTATATGAAGAAGACTGTGGTACCAAGATCTGAGGAAAGTTTACTAACGACCTTCCATATACAGTTGACACAACCTTGCTTTCTGGAAGTGAGAAAGACTGGAAGCACTTGCTGTTGAAGGTCAAGGACTGCAGCCTTCAGTGTGAATTACAACTCAGTGTAAAGAAAGTGCAAATCTTTACAACTGGGTGAAAAGGAAACATCATGATAAATGGATCCTGCATCTGGCCCATCATCCTTCAGTTCTTTGAACTTGAGCCAATAACTTGCATTTGGGGCTGCTAGTTCTAGGATTCTTGGTGGCTTGCAATCTAACCTGTCGTTTGAAATGTGATTTGACTCTGTAGCCAGAACCCTGATCTGCTGACCTTGAATTCATTAGTTTTGGCAGTTCCCAGCCTGTCATATTCCCGTTGGTCTAGAATGTCCTAGGAACTAACTCAGTGAATCAGGAGAAGTCTGAAAGCTAAAATCTGACTTGTAGCCTATTCAGACTTGGACTTGGTCAATTCTGTAATTCCGTGAGCCATTTTCCTGGTATAACTCTCTTTATATACATCTATAAACTCCACCAGTTTTGCTTCTTTAGAAAACTGAACCTCAGCGAGCACCCTCAACAGTCATCAGTATCGTTTTAATGCAGTATCTTCTCCCTAATGTTTGACTTAAGTAAGCACCATCCTTTAATTTGGAATTACTTCATGATAAAATCTCAAATTTCAAAATTTCTCTCTCTCAGCACATCCTTGATGTGTCCCAAACACGTATTTTATTGCTGTGGTTTTCAACCGTCCTAATGCCATGACCTTGGATACAGTTCCTCATGCTTTGAACTTCCAGACATAAATTTGTTGGTACTTCACAACTACACTTTTGATATTTTTATGAATTGTGTTACCCTTGTGAAAGGGTTGTTTGACCCCCAAGGGGGCACAACCCACAGGTTGAGAACCACTGTTTTACTGGCGCTTCCTGGTGAACATTCCTCTTTCCATATTCCATCGTCCCTGTTGAGTTGACTTAGCGACTTGAGTGACAACTTCATTTCTGTATGCATCCTATAGCCACCCTCTGCTTCCTGAATTCTGTGGTGGTGAACATTGCTCTAAATAAAATGATCTAGGAGAAAGTGTAGTAGGTTTCCTGTGGCAAACCAGAGACAATCCTTCTGTGTAGCCTCACAGTGCCCAGGGCTAGTTGGTTCACCTTCTTGTAGCTTGCTGTAGGTAATGTTCTTTCCTCCTAATCATGCTTCTCCCATTAAAAATACATCTTTAAACTTCTACTTCTGTTCCTACTCTGAAAAGGTCACCTTTGATTTTAACAAACTTGTGGATCAAGACCTTAATTCTCTGATTTTTTGCTTCTGTGCAAAATATGCAACACACACAAAATAACCCAGGGAACTCCTCTCTATAGTTGCTTTTCTTTTTCTTGACTTTTAAGACAGAAGTAGCTCCTGTGCTGTATTTAGATCATGTCTTAAGCTTTCTTTTTGTTTGCTTTATTTTAAACTCCACCCCTTAACACAATACTAGGAAAAAGATATACAATACAAATGCAAAATATAAATGCATTCTTCCCATTCTAGTCAGGGTGACTTTCACAAATATAAATGTGACCAGGCTTCTCGTTCCCCTTACTTTACTGCAGCACTTCCTTAGGCTTTTAAAATACATTTTAAATCCCCTCACATACTCTGGATATCACTCCACTTTTAATCCCCCTTTAAAATTCCCTCACACACTCTAGATATTCCCTAGAAGGACCCCCTTCATCTATCTTTTTTGATATTGGCTAACTGTCCAAAAGAAAAGTTACATTCTTAAACTTCACTCACCTCCCACTTCCTCTGAGCCCCTTGCCTACTTTCTTGTAAGCATTCTACAGAGCCCGCTCTCGGAAAGGTTGCCAGTGACTCCAAATACCCCATCGCAGCAAATCTAGTGCTCTGTGCTCTGTCCACTCCAACCACTGAAGTTTTTGATGACACAGACCCATTTTTTGTCTTAAAAACTATTACTCTCCTTTGAACTTTTAGTGAACGATGTGCCTGTTTATTACTATGTTTTTGTTCTGACTATACTCTGTTTTTAATGTCTTCTTTCTGGGTTCCCTTTCTTTGACTTATGCCCCAAATGGAGATATCCCCCCATATTCTGTCTCCCACCCACCCTCATCTCTACATACACAGACTACAAATATTTTTGCTTTTCTGTGGCTACCAGAGACCATTTGTATGTAAAAATGTTATATTTGGTGAAGTCAACCTCGTGTTGATTAGTTCTAAGCCTAACTTTGAATTTTCAGTTCATTCCAAGACATTTTGAGAATGAAGTAGATGGAAGAAGGGTCATCTCTTCTTTCATGCTTATCACAGAAATATGCAAGGTCCACTAGGTATTTAACCCATATTGTTTGAACTGAATTAACCCATATTGTTTGAACTGGAGAAGCCACTGCCTCACCTTAAAGTGCCTCCCTGGGCATGTTGTTCTTATTTAATGACGTTGAAGTGGGAAATTTCCGACTTATAGGGACCCTATGCACCACACAGCCAGACACCACTAGGCCTGGTGCCATCTTTACAATTGTTCTTCATAGGTTGGAGCCCTCTGTTGCAACCACCGTGTCAGTTCATGGGCATAGGCCACACAATTAGAGACTTCACAATCCTTCCCTGCATAAAAGAAGGGTAGTAGGTAATAAGTGTGGATTAACAAAATCTTAATGACAAATTCTGACAAAATAACTCAAATTATGTGTCAAAAATAATAGACTCGAAAATCTTGTTTACCTTCTGTAGCCAGCAATCAAATCATGTTAGGAATAGAGTTGGAAAGTACATATCAATTTGGTAAGATACAGAGTGAAACCCCATTATTGCTCAATCAATCCATCAATCAAATCAGAGCGTTTTAAAAAAAATCACAGTTTTGTACGTGCATGTCACAGTGCACAACCATGTATCTATTTAGTGTTATTGTTGCTTCCTGACTCTATTTCCTGTTACCAATTGATTAATTGACTGGCACAGAGGGGGGTAGCAAAAATACTATTATTTTCTAACTCCCATAACTATGAGTCAGATGTGGATAGAGGGATTCCATATAATCCTCACAAGACAGCATGTAAAATAATATAATTTCAATCTTGCACATAATAAAAATGAGGGTTGGGGAGGGAAATGAACCTGCCCTAGATGAAAAAAGCTAGAAAGAGGCACACCGAGGTAGGAATCATCTTCTCTTCATTCAGCACCCACGAGAATGCAATGGTTGAGGAGTTCTGCTTGAGTGTCAAGGGTATTCACATGCACTTTCTTTTCTTTGAAGAACTTTAGGTGGGGTGATCTAAAGGGCCAAAGCTCTCCTCACTGTTAACATCTGGCTGATTCAACATCTATGTTATCTACCTAAAATCTTTAATCATGTTTACTTGCCACCTCCTCACAGCCTCTTCTAAATTTTTATTAGACTTGAGGTGAAAATAATAGAAACCCCAAACTGATATCCAACCTTGCAATTCTAATGGCTGTCAGGGACTATTTCAGTATTGCCCGGAAATGAAAGAAATGTACTATCCAGCTTTGACTCACATTTACCAAAGTGAACCTGGAAACTACAATTCATAATTATCATCTAATTTACTTGTCAAATAATTCCGTCTCCCACTGCCTCTCCCTCTCCGTTTTTCCTCTGTCACTTTCCTCATCACATATATTCTAACTCTTGGAAGCCCTGTATGATCAAAGCAGTACTGTGCATAAAGCACAGGGTGTTCATGGCTGATAAAAAAAATTAGATCACCTG